>BMAW01126575.1:246768-259758 GCA_019974015.1 Nephila pilipes
TAAAAGACTACTCACAAAACTGACACGCACTTAATCCAAATACAGTATAATTTATATAAGTAAAACTATCCTCAAAACTGTTCACACACTTAATCCAAATACATAGCATACCATATCACTTCAGAAAACATTACAACTAATACAGTCGTGGCTCACTCGGGCTAGGAGTTTTCTAGTGTGCGAGTGGAATGAGAAACCGGTATACTGCATCAGTGTCTTATCTCTGCGCCCGCAAACAAACCCTTTGACTCAACATCAGTCAAGCTCACTGCACTGCCCACTCTTTATCTCTGCTCCCGCATACACAAACAAATATAACGCATACAGAACTCTCTAGGAGGTGGTACGTTCACTGTAATTTTAATTTTCTCTCATTCTCTGCCCTCCAGTTTCTTTCGCCCTAGGCACGTGCCCAAGCGGAAAAGCAGGTCTGCCTGTCGGGCTGATTATCAAACTATTTTTTTTTACATTTGGCGTTGTTTTTGAAAAGATCTGCTACGTACTCCTCCTCTAGTATCCTCGTAATGATACGAAGAGAAACATTCTGGATGATATGTGTAGAGTAAGTCGCTTTTCCATCCAGAATTGAAATTGATAACATTACTTCTCTCTTGTATTGAGTTTTGAGAGGAATAGTTTAAATTTGACATCATCGACTGTCTCGAGTTGAGTGGCGAGTCTCTTTGAAGCACGCGCCGTATTAATTGATTTGGATGCGTAAATTAATCATCCGATTTTTGAAAATTGGGCAAAAAAGAAAAAAGAAAGAAAGAAAAGAAAAAGAAATGTGTCGATATTGGATTTTTTTTAAAATCACTTCATTCAAAAATATATCGACTGGAATGAAACCATATTCTTGAGGTGTATGAAATGAACATTTAGTCCTCTTAAAAAATAACCGGTTGGAGAATATTTACTTGTTAGGGAGATTTAGTTTACCGCTCAACCAGTGAGTGAATTTTTATTACATCCCCTTCGCTCTCCCTGAAGACTTTCGTTCAGCTCTGACGCATATTACGTCCAGGTCTATGTATGTGATTATTTATTATTATGCAAAGATTTTTAGAATTTCTTACATTCATCATTTGTTTGTTTCTCATTTAAAAAAAATTAAAATACTTTATAAAATTTTAATTGAGATTTAATTTAAATATTTATCCCCGGAAAGAACTGGAACTCCAGCTAGTTTAAAATATAAAGAAGATTTTAGTTAAACATTTCCAGAAAAATAAAGCACACACACATACATATATATATATATATATAATTTGGTAAATATGTGATGCCTTACTATACATACACTGGTGTGCATAAATTAAGAAAGAAATCAAAAATTAGCATATCAGCGGCTCGAAGAGGCAGAGCAGACTGAAAGACCAATCAGGATTAATTAGGGGGAGGTACGGTAGCATACACACACTTAGATGTAACGTGGAAGTATCGGAGCGGTATAAAGCACAGCATTTCTGGGAGAGCGATTGCCTGGCGCATATCGGTTTAATCGATCTCGAGTTGCTGCCTCAGTGTGAAATGTCGATCAATCTGTTAGACGATCTCCGAATAAATTTACCCGGGATCGAATAATTGGAAAGATAGAGGAAGGTCGAAGTGTGACAAATGTGGCTGCAGAGTTCGGGATTGCTTAAGACATCGTTTCACGATTTGGGAGAGAATTTCAGACAACAGATACAGCTGTCCGACGGTTCAGCAGTGATCATTCACGAGCATCCAAGCCATCAGACGACCAGTATATTATCCTAAAGTACAGAAATGACTGGCGGCAAACAGCGGGAGAAATCGGTATAAACATGGTATAGATTGGACAAACGATATCACGTTTTATTGTGGCTAGGAGATTGCACAATGGTGGTCTGTTTTCACGACTATCTGTAAAGTGTGTACCTTTAACACCTGCTCTAAGGAGAAGGCGTTTTATATGGTTGTCGCGAGCACTCAATTATTTTTGTATAGTTTATTAAACTGCGATTGGCAACGCCAGTCGAATTCGGAGAAAGAAAACAGAACTTGAGAACATGGCGATGCTGCGAATGCGTCGAATTCGAATTGCTATCCAGAACGATAATTCACCCCACCTTCTGATTTAAACTATTTTTCTTTTTGTGTGTGTCCATCCAAGTCATTAATAGTTAAATTGTTGTAAAATATTGAAGCTCTCCCAATCTTTCTAATGAAAACTTTTAGACAGAACAATGGTGTTCGGAACACCAGAATTGGACATATAATCAATGGGGTCGAGTACGCTTTATGGATGAGAGCAGGTTTAGTCTAAAAGTTAGACGCAAATAGATTATAGACAGATTATTAATAAATTATCGACGCAATAATCTCTCTAAAATCATAGAAAGAGACCGAATTGGAGGTCCCAATGTTCTTGTGGGGAGAGACATCATGCTCGGTAACCGTACCGACCTTCACACCTTCGAAGGATTTTCAATCACTGGGGTCCACTAATGTAATGAAATTCTACTTCCGTAAGCGTTTTTTAAAGGAGTTATGGGTCTGCAGTTCTTTTTCAATGCGTGCCAGCTCATCACACAATTGCTGTTAGACAGTGAGGATATATTGAGCATGGCATGAATTGGCCGGCAAAGTCTCTGGATCTAAATCCCATCGAGCATAAATGGGCCTTTCTATAGAGATTACTTGGCAGCCCGTAACTTACTGCCAGTAACGATTCTGGAGCTCCGATTGGCGGTACAAGACAAATGGGCTGTAATGCCTCAACTCACTGACAACCTCATACTCAGCATGGTCAGACGATGTGAAACCTAGTGTGAACCTAGAAGTGATAGTAGTCGGAGGAGATCCTATCCCCTTATTCAAGGTTGGATACCAGTAAGGATCCGAAGGGGGAGGAAGACTAAAGTTTATTAATCATTGTGCTGCTGAGGAGACCGCCTAATAAAACTACAACAGAAGTGCTGAAACAATTTGGAGAAAAACAAGCTGGGAAAATCGAATAAGAGAAAAGGAAAATTGAGCTGGGGAAGGAGGTTCTGGACGTTTGAAGACGAATTGTTATTGTTTTGGATTGGAATTACTGTGTGTATTTGGTTTCCACAGTCTCTTTAAAATTAAGGTTATCTGGTTTGCTTAACGTGTGAAATATTTATTTAAAACAAATTGTGTTATTTTTGGATCGTAGCTATCTTTATATCCAGAATTTATCGTCAGTCGATAGAGCACATTTTTACTGGCGCAGTCGACAGGATTGAATTGGTGCCTAATCGGCTCAGTATTATAAATGATAGAGCTCATTTGGTACTGTAAATGCACTCACTAATATTTTATGTAATTTCTTTTTGTGTGCGTGATAATGAAACACCAGTTTCTATTGTATATCAGTAGAAATTTGTCATATTATGCTTAAATTTAGATTTTTATTTGGTACGTCAGAGCCACGAGGTTATTAAACTGAGAATGTATATTTGTTAGGTTCAGTTAGCCTCTTATATTAATGTTCGAAATTGTGTCTTAAATGAAAAAGGAGAAAACTTACTTCCTCTAAGTGAATTTGTGATTATATTTCTGATTATTCTCACATTTGGAATTCATATAATAAAATTATGCTTGGAAATTATTTTTTTAAAGTTGTTTTGGAATACTCTGTAAAATAAATAACTTTGTATAAAATTTTATGCTATAAAATATATTATATGGAATGCTACATAAAATAAATAGTAAAGAATGCGTTATTGCACAATTTTGAAGCAATGATAAGAAATAAAATTGTCTGCTATTCTGTATTCCTTATAGTATTATTTGTTCGTTTACCTCGATTTGTTCTGAAAAGAAATGCAGTCGTCTGCTAAACTATATTCCTCATAATACTGTTTATTCGTTTAATTGTTGAATATATTTAATTTGGATATTACTTTGTGAAACTTTTGGCTAAAGTTAACAGGAATAAGTAATGTATTTTTTTAATTCTGGATTTAAAAGTTAGTCCCATTATAATTAGATTTGTTCGTTTTCTCTATTGAGCATAATAATAGACATCGCATTTTTTTTTCTTTTTTGAGAAATCGAAAGGTACAGTCTCTGGCACCGGAGTTAGGAGAGAATCCGAGCTCGGATCTCAAGATAATCAATTTAGTCAACTTAATACTGAATAACAAACATTGCAAGATTCCAAAGCTTTATTGGAAAAAATAGTAGGTGTCAGACTAGAAAAAAAAAAAAAAAAAAGAGAGTAGAAAAAGAAAAACAGAGAGAACAGGAAGAAAGATAGAGACAAATGGAAGAAAGACAGAAGGAACGGAAATTGAAAATTGGGTTAGAAAAATTGAGAATAGAACACACACACACAACTGGAAAAAGCATATTTGGAAATTTCTGTAGACGAGAAACCTGAAAATCGTGCCACTTCATGTCATGAGTTGGCTAAGATGATGCCGAGGCTCGATCCAAAGAAAGATGATATATCACATTATTTATCCTTGTTCGAAAGACAAGCAAAAAGGATTGATGTTGACGCTAAGGACTGGGTTTCCGTAATACTCATGGTATTACCTTCTGATTTAGTAAAATCAATTGATCAGGAATCGGAAGAGAATTTCGACATCTACATATATTTTAAAGGTATACTATTGAAAAGATTGAAATTAAACTCAGGGGAATTTAGAAAGTGATTTTTTCAGCACTAGAAGAGCCGTGAAATAATATGGAGGAATTTCGTTTTTGAAATAACTAATTACTTTCAGGAGTGGATTGACGGACTTCAAGTGAATGCTTTTGAGAAGCTGAGGGATTTGGTCGTCACGGACCAAATGAAGAAGCGAGTTCAACCATCCATCCAAGAAATGTTCCCTCCGAGATCAGGGAACATTTCTTCAATGGATGAGTAAAATTAATATCCCCTTTGGAGCTGGCAGAGAAGCTGGATTAATATGACAGTGTTCAAACCGGAAGCAGATCTTCTAATTTAATGAATCAGCGGAAAGAACGAGAAGGCAAGCGGTCAATTGCCTCTCCTTAATGAAAAAAGGTAAGCAGAAGGAATGCAGTATTTTGAAAAACATCGACCTTTCAACAGCTAGCGGAATTCAAGAAATCAAGCGTAATAATTTTGGACTGGGGGTGTAAGAACTTTCCCGAAAATCATATGTTATTCTTGTGAAAAGGAAGGACATAAAATATGAGTTGACCTTTTAGGTTTCCTCAAAAAAGAGAACCAAGCCTAACCACTCAGGATAATGCAAACTATTGCTAAGCAGGATATAACTAGAATTGAAAATCAGAAAATTAAGGAAATGGACCAATTGCAGATGGGGAGAATTTGTCTCTCCAGAAGGAAATCGGAAATTTAAATGTTAAATTAAAAAATATTAATGGTGAAAAAAATGAAAAATAAACATAGAAGTTGGAGCTATTAAATTAAGAGAGTTTGCTCTCTGAAGAAGTAATAAAAGCACAGGAATAGAAAAGAGTACCAGAAAAAAAATAGATGCAAATAAAGATGCAGTATGAATTATCTCTAGTCGTCTGAATGACGTAAAAGATCTTAATGAATTGCAGAAAAAAATCTCATGTGAAGGAAGAAGTTGGTAAATATAGGCGGAGTAATGCCACGCGACATCAAGAAAAATTATGGGGTTTACCAGAAGATTTATCAAAAGAAGAAAGGAGGTCTATCACAGTTTTTAAACTACAAGCTAAAAAAGAGCAGATTGAGGGTAAAATTAACTAGGAAACTGGAAAGAGATATGCCTGAAAGTTATGCTGAATGCTATCCTGGTGCTCCAGAACATTACAGTGAATATGTGAGTAACAAAGAAACTCTCCCAAAAGCTGCTTTTCGATATGGTATTCAAATTGCCGATGGCAGAAAAATAAGAACTGGAAAAAGAGATGAAAAAATAAATGGTCTACTATTCAGAGAGACTCATTTTGTGTCCTAGAAGCAATGAAAAAGTTCAATACTCGGGTATGTGGAGCTCGGACGCAGACCATTCCAGCCAACAACCCTTTAACCAATAGTGCCCCTCATGGAGCAAAATTATCCAGGAGGGAACTGGCATTGCAATGTATAATCTAACCATATCATTTCGGAAAGGTACTCAGCATGGTTATGCAGATGCCTCACCGAGGTTAGTCGTAGACTGTGTTGACTAATTCAGAGCTCATGTATGGTTTCTTTTGTTATTTTTAATTTGTTGTGTATTTTTTTAATATGGAACTCTCGCGCCATGAAACCAAGAAGTCATATTAACATTTTTTAAATATGGATGATTTCTTTGCTTGCATCATTTTACTGTTAATTACCATCTGTTTTATTTGCTACAATTGCATAGAAATTCTGAGCTCTTGCCTATATTCTACACTGTGTTTATGTTTCATTCTATGCTGTGTTAGTATTTGTTTTTTCTATCTAACTTTAGGTAGCATCATCGTCGATAAGGCGAAGGATAAGCATCCCTTAAAGGGGAGGAATAAAGATCCGAGTAAAAAAAATCTAAAGCTCGCTAACCATTGTGCTGACTAGGCAACCACCTAATAAAACTACAACAGAAGTGCAGAAACCGTTTGGAGAAAAACGAACTAGGAAAAATCGAATAACAAAAAGGGAGAATTGAGCTGGCGACGGAGGTGTTTTTGTTTTGGATTGGAATTTTCACTGTTGAAATGTGAATTTGGCTTCAACAGCCCCTTTAAAATTAACGTTATTTGATTTACTTAACGTGTGAAATATTTATTTAAAATAAAATGCTTTATTTTTGGATCGTTGCCATATTTCTATTCAGAACTTGCCGTCAATCGAACGAACGCATTTTCATTACACAGGGATGTTTCAGTCGCACTGTGTTTCATGCTCTTTATCGATAAAGTTCTTTTTTATTTCTTTTTTGACAAGTTTTGCTAACATTACTAATGTTCTTACGTCTTGGGGATCTTATGGAATTATTTGTGTTAATTTGGAAATTTTTTGCACAACGTTATATTGAAAAAACTATCTCGTCCTTTGTAATATGCATTTAATCTAATATACTTTTTAATATTTAATCTGGTATGCAATATTATTTCTTTTTTTTTTCGGGGGGGGGGGGGGTAATAAGTTAAAGGATACAAAATGCATGAAAGTCAAACCGTATCCTCTCAAAACCAACAGGACTCCAAATTTTTCCAACTTGTATCCAGTCAAGTTGAGTTCGCTTCATTAGGATTATTTGAGATTCTCTTAATTAAGTAAACACATTTGTTAATAAGATTTCCCTTGTTTAACAAACATTATTGTGAGAAATGATCAATTTATTACTACAACCAGTAGTTGAAACAATTTGCTAGTAAAAATGATGCTTAATAATAGAATTTTTTCATTTGTTTTACAAACAAAATTATTCTAGGGGGGAATTTTGAAAAAGTATAAAACACATTAAGAGTCATTTTATGTCCAATTCTTGACTCCGAAATTTCAATTCTAATAAATGAATCTAAGAGTTTTAATTTATTGTTCTTTCCATGATATTATAAGTACGGTTGCAGTAGCCTAGTGGTGACGATCGCGGACAAGTGGTTTTCACCGAGTCGTGGGTTCGAGCTTTGATGCCACTAAAAATCCGCAGTGTAGCCGGGGCTGATGCACATTCGATCTATCGAGGCTCAAAGCCCTCACGAGGTGTGGTTGTGGATTGGTGTGGAAGTTAGGAAAAGTGGTGTCACCCAAACTAAAACCATACCTTGTAAATGACTGGTCGATACCTATGATCACAACTATGTTTATCTTCTGTCTGGGCTTCGAGAAATTGGAATTTTGCCAGTTGCCTAGCCTAATCAGATCTGGTGATTAGATGTTGTACGTAATTATCATGTGTTTCAGTATTATTCGGGATAATTACGTCGAGAGGAGTTTGGATATCTTCTTCTCCAATAAGAAAAAACAAATTGAATCCCGTCGTATCTTGTTTTGCTGAATTATACGAGAAAGTCACATGGGTAAAATATTGTCCCAATTTCTGTGTTCGACATCTACATACATGGACAACATGTCCGCTAATATCTTGTTAAATCTTTCAGTCAAACCGTTGGTCTGTGGATGATAGACAGTCGTCAGACGATGCGGAGTCCGGCACAATTGATTAATATCTTTCACAATGATAAGAACGAAAGCCCACTATCGCTTATCATTTCTCTGGGAGGACCGTGATTCAACATGATTTTTTTAACAATGAAGATAGCGACTTCGATGGCCTCAGCAGTTGGCAATGCTTTTGTGACTGAATCTCGTCAGGTAATCTGTGCAAACAATGATCCACCTATTTCCGTTTCGTGTAACTAGAAAGCGTCGTAGAAGATCGATTCCAATTTTTGCAAATGGTATATCAGGCGGAGGCGTAGCAAGATGCAAGAAATAGAAACATGTTAAATACCCCCCCCCCCATGTCCAATCTACAGCTTTCCGAGAGAGAAATATACGAAGAAGCACTTCACTTCAGTTCATGCACACTTTCAATAGGATGTGGAGAGCGAATGAATACAGGTTTATGCGCAACTTGCTCTTGCGCCATTGCCAGAAAACAAGTATTGCTATATTATTAAGTATCTCTCTTGGTTAAATTAGAAAATTCTTCATGAAACATTTCGTCATTTGTCATTAAATGCTAGTTCTGTTTTCGATTTACCGAATTTTCTAGATAGTTATACTATTTATGAAATAAATTTTCATTTTGAAAAAAAAAAAAAAAAAAAAAAAAAGCTGTTATGTAGAATCACAGAGAAATAAACCAATATAATAAAAAAAAAAAAATTTAAGGTTTAAAATTAAAACCAAGTGTGCCGCTGTAAAGTTTTTAAACACGAATAAATTGCGTTTATTTGAACAAAGAAATTATTTTAATCTTTGCTTAAGAAATAGTGATCATAATAAATAAAATAGTTGATACAGAGATCAGCTTAAACATTGGTTATGCTAAATGTCTATGACCAATCATCTTTTGGCATATGTCAATACATTTCATCATTTTCATATTAATATATCATCGACTTCCTTCTTAACATTTAAATTAATATAAAATAAAAATAATTTGCACAAAATTTTTTACTCAGGATATTCAATTGTAACTTATTTAAAAACACTTTATTACAATATATGTAAAAAGAGTTACTGAAAATTTATAACTATACACACATATAATATTTTATTTTTTTTCTAACCTTGTTTATCTTCTATATATTATTGAGAACATCAACAAATCCCCATGCAGATCAAAGTATCGCAAGGGGCTTATGTAACAAGTAAGTAAGGTATGGGGTAACTATGAAAACACATAACAAAAGGGAAAATTTAAGAGAAAAAAAAGGATTACGAATATTTACAAAAATAGCCAAATGCATTTCTTTTGGATACAAGCTGGTGAAAATCAGGAGGCGAATTGATGCTTTTACGTACAAATTTTAGTGCCTTTCTTTCATACTGGCGAATTTTGAGCACAGAAGAATCGTATTTTCCTCATCACCAACGCTGCAATCCAGGAAGTCGCTGGATCCAAATTGAATCTGCTAAGTTAACTTTTGAAGTTTCTATGACCAGTGAAAAATTAGGTGATTTTGAAATTGGTGAAAAAATGATGGCTTGATAATCTCAATTTAATGTAAGGGGGAAATCTTTTTGTTAAAGCTCCTTTGTTTGAGCTGATGTAATGTTGGTTCCTAGACTCCACTATACTTTCTCTCGTGACCTTCTAATAGAAGGATTTAGGTATTTTTAAAGCAATGTCAATATTGCACTTGGTGGCAGTCTTTGCCAGAAAATCGGCATGCTCGTTTCCAAAAATACACATGTATCCACAAACAAATGAAAAGGCTTCCGAGATGTTTTTATCTTCTAGATTTTGAGTTGACTTCGGATTTCTCCAAATATTTTATATCCCTTTCTATATATTGATGTACATTCAAATCCATTAATATTTATTAATGCATAAAACTTTTTTTTAAAATTTATATAACTTATTCCCTAATATTCATCCAAATAAAATTTTATTCTTTAGGTAGAATAATACAGAAAGCAAGAAAAAATACATAATTATATAATATTTTCTGTGATAATCAGTTCTCCAATTCAAATATTAAAAATAGAATGAAAATTACATTTTTGGTTTGATTCTTGAAATACATAAATTTTAACTGCCACATATATTAAACCATTTCATCTAAGAACAATTCTGGAAGTTCCAAAGAGTATCAAGACTATTGTAATGTAAGATATATATACTAGCCTAACAAAAGTTAAAATACATCCAATGTTTTCTAACTAATTTGAAAACTTAGAGTAATCAAACTTAGAAGAATGATGCTTTAAAACCATTATTTATTGAATCAAAATTTCAACATGCAATGGCAGATTTGACTTTTCATACTGTTAATTAATTTTTCAGAAGCTAATGTGAAAGGCAAAGCCATAGAGATGAAGATCCCTTGTTTTAACTCATTTAAAATTTTGAGTAAGATTTAAGGCTGCTCTCGCTCTGCCAATGTATTTCTGAAATATGTTCTATTGGATAAATGTTCAGAGATCAATCTCTCCACGCCTAGCAAACTTAAGTTGGGTATTAACAACCATTACGATAAATTCATCATAAAATGTCGAAGCATAATTGTAAAATGAGACATATAGAGCTGATATCTTGTCCAGATATTTCACAGCAGTCAGTCTTCTTCCATAAAGCATATTAAGGGAACTGGGATCACCCAGGGAGATTCCAGCTCAAGCGATGATACTACCATCTTCATAATGGTTCGTTTCAACATTGTTAAACTGGTACCATTTGGTTTGTTGCAATCATCAGATCAGTACTCAGACTTGAATCACTCCAAGAGATTAAAATACAATTTATAATGAGCACAAATTGTTAATTCTTGCTTTGAATAACCTACTTATTGTGAATTTATAATAAAAACATTGGACATCAGTTTAATTAAAGCAAAATAACACCTGCATCGTATAGCTTTACCATATAAATCGTATTGTTCATAACTGGAAAATTTACTGTTATTAAATAAGAATTTAATGGTTTTAGTACATTTTATAGAATTAATTACACATAACTACAATATTAGTTATTGCATAAATTAAAAAAAAGAATTTTATTATTTATAGAATTATTAAAAAGATTTCTATACAGATTTATAATATAATTTATATTTTTATACATATGAATAAAATACATAGATACAATATTTATAAATAAATACCTATTTACAATATAAATAATATAATATATAATCATTAAATAAGAGTTTTATAGTTTTAGTGATTCAAAAAATTAATAAGATTTGTATATAAAATTATTTATATAATTCACAATGCTGGACATATAACTTAAATAAATAAAACGTTATAAATACAATGCAGAATAATTTAATAAGATTTGTGTGGGGAAAAACTTACTTTTTTTTTTTTGAAAAATTCAAAACTTCTGAATTAAAATGAACTTTTTGTTTCACCATCAAGAAAGATGCTAAACATCTCACACTTGTCAGTGAGACCAAACTCTAACAAAACAGAAAATCACAGAATAATTTTCATATTCATATAATGGTCCTGATCAAAATTTATAACACACTAAAAACATTTTTTTTTCATATCCATCATTCTTACAAACATAATTTCTAATATGATGCACATCAATAACACTCAAGTATCATTCTCAAACCAAAACATTTTGTAATTCTTTCATCTCAAATACACACATATGCTTCCTAGTGAACCAAACATTCAATCTATTTTGAAATTAAAAAATATAATGTAAATTCAATTTGCAGACATAAATTACAGAACTATAAAAAGCAATGCATCAGTAAAATATCATAGAGAAGATAAAAATTATTGCAATTAAAAAATCTTTTATAAAGAATAAGTTAACAAATTTTTTTAAAAAATTGTATCATTGTAAGCAAATGAATAAAAATCAAGAATAGTAACTGATGTATCAGTTATGTACAAGAAAATTTTCCAAGGTTACCAAAAATAAGTTTGCCAGAACAATATTGTTATAAAACCTCAAAATCACCTAAATTAGTGTGCACTCAGTATTTCACTACAACATATCAGCTGTCTAATATGATTTGTTTGGTAAAAATATAAAAGAAAATGGGTTTCAGCTTTCAAAAATATTTTATGCTAGTCAAATGGAAAATTTTAAATATGAATAATGGTGTTGATTTATTTTTCGAAATTTACTCTAAATTAATAGGGTATTTTTGAAATGTTAATAAAATATAGCTATATTTAAAAACAGAAATGTTAATCTCATTTATATCCTTTACCATCAAATGTTACATAAAAGTTTTTGCAGCAAGGAAAATTAATGCATTATATCACAATACCATGACTAGTAATCTTTCTTCATAAACAAGCACAAGGGAAACTCCACCTCAAAATTACATGTAATTGAAAAATTAATTTTATTATGTATGAAGATTTCAAGATGAGTAAACAAAGAGGGACTAATAATAAAGAATACTTAAAGTACTTTATACATAAATACTTTTAGATACGTTTTATGGCTTCACAGACAACTTACAAGATAACACACCATTTACTTTCATTTTGAGATTTCTGATGAAAAAAACAGAATAAAATTATTTTAGATAGTTAAATTCTCCACTGTTAATCTCTGCCTACTGGAAAAATTCACAAATATAAAATTTTTCTTTGCTTAATATATATACCCAAGTTCTTTTTAAGATTTCACTCCTTGAAAAAGCTTTTAGCTAATTTCACAAGGCTTTTCTTTAGAATGAAGATATAATTGGCATTTTAAGTTTCAACTTAACGTAAAACTATTCTAACAAATTAAACAAATATGAGACTTTTCTTCCCTAAGCAAACACAAATATATAATCTTAAGCGATCATTTCTAAAAAAAAATTTCAAACAAATTTCACAAACATAAAACTTCACCTTTGTATGGATATGCAAATATAATTTAAACTTGCCATAAATAGAAAAAGTGATCTAATGAATTTCACAAA
>BMAW01126575.1:259768-284005 GCA_019974015.1 Nephila pilipes
AATTTCACAAACATAAAACTTCACCTTTGTATGGATATGCAAATATAATTTAAACTTGCCATAAATAGAAAAAGTGATCTAATGAATTTCACAAATATAAGGCTTTTCATTGTCATGAATACACAAAGGAGTTTTCACGTTTTTGAGCGAGAAAGACTCCTGAAATATATCACATACATAACACTTTTTGTTGGTATGGTTAAGTAAATGAGATTTTAACAATTCACTTCTTGAAGAAAAGAAAGACTTCTCTCAAATTTCTCAAACATTAGGCCTTTCTTTGCTATGCAAACACAGATGTATTCTTAAGCTATAATTTCATGAAAAACCCTTCTTACAAGTTTCACAAGCTTAAGGCTTTTCTATAGTATGAATATGCAAATGTTTTTTTAATGTAACACTAGAAGAAAAAGACTCTTGACAAATTTCACAAACAAAAGGTTTTTCTTTGGTATGCAAACGCAAATGTATTCTTAAGCAACTATTTCGCTTAAAAGCCTTCTGACAAATTTCACAAACATAAGGCTTTTCATTAGTATGAATACGCATATGAGTTGGTAAGTATCCTCTTTGTGAAAAAGCCTTCTGACAAATATCACAAACATAAGGCTTTTCCTTAGTATGAATAAGCATATGACATTTTAAGTGTTTTCTTTGTGAGAAAGGCCTCTGACAAACTTCACAAACATAAGGCTTTTCATTAGTATGTATGCGCATATGAGTTTTTAAATGTCCTCTTTGTGAGTAAGCAATCTGACAAATTTCACAAACAAAGGGCTTTTCTTTAGTATGGATAAGCAAATGAGATTTTAAGTTTTTTCTTTGTGAGAAAGGCTTCTGACAAATATCACAAACATAAGGCTTTTCATTAGTATGAATACGAAAATGATCTTTAAATGCACTACTGGTAGAAAAAGCTTTCTTACAAATTTCACAAATATAAGGTTTTTCCTTAGTATGAATTCGCAAATGTGTTTTTAAATTTCCATTGCGTGCGAAACCTTTCTCACAAAATTTACAAATGTAAGGTTTCTCCTTAGTAGGAACAGGCGAATGAACTTTTAAGCTATAACTTCCTGAAAAAGACTCCATAGAAGTTTCACAAGCATGATTAGGAAGCAACAGTCTGTTCTGTACAGTTAAATTCATGTCACTCATTTTACAAGGACAATAAATTTTTAAAAAACATTCAGCTTTTGAATGTCCCAAGCCAAATATCACACAAATAACATTTATTAGAATTATCCTGTATTATTGAAAGAAAAACACCAATCCAAATATATGTAGCATATTTTGTAGGAATAAATGTTCTGTGAGTCAGTGCATCTACTCGGTATTTAACTATGAGTCAATGAAAACATTTGTTCCATAGTTTGAATGTTCAAGTTTTCTTCTCTGTTTCTTATGTTAGGGTCCTGTAAAAAATATTTCTTATGCAAAATTCACACTAATTAATTTTTTTCTCCATTGTGAATTGGACTTAAGTCCTGCAATGCAATCTATTTGCCACTCGTTTTGAAAAGATTATTAATTTTCAGAAGGAAACATTATGCATGTGAAACTTTTTCGAATTTTTCATGACAAATTTCACTCAATTAAAATATTTTTAATTGCATCCAATTGTAATAAAAAAAAACTTAAATAGTTAAAGAAATAAATAATTGATTGATTGATTTGCATAGCAACAAAACTGTAAACCCCTTTGGGAGAAATAAGTTAGTTTATTTCAGTATATCCCCCGGATAGTAAAACAGGTTTTCATTGGAGCGTCCTTAAATGTATAATTAATTATTCCCACGTTGAAATAATTCAGGAATTAGCTGAATATAATCTCATAGTGAATGAATGCAATAACTTAAAAATTAAAAAAAAAAAGCCTCTACCCTTATTTTTAGTTACACTTCTCGTGAGTATTTACTTTACGGGGTTGAAGATCCTCCCCCTCCAAATCCTCATTTCTAATAAAAAGGCTCATCGCCAAGGCGTTGTCCTTGAGGGGAACTAGCCTGTAGCAACCATACGCAAGACGATCCGCGGGAAAATCTCTCTGCTTAGACACTGTTTTTTCTGAACAATTACCATTTTTCAAACGATCTTGCTTCCTTAAAAATATTGTCGTCTAAACTGTGCAACAGCCATCTTCTTGCAGTTTATAAGAAAGTTTCTCTTGAAATTTTAAATAAGCCACTAAGTTCTTCTCTATAAACAAGTAATCCGCCCTATCCTACTTTATGCTTCCTCCACTTGGGGCATGCCACATCTACTCACATTTATAAGAATTCAGGTCCTACAAAATAAAATCCTCCACGTGATTTTTAAATCACCTTGATATGACAGAAATTCTATTATATACATGGATCTCAAAATCCCTCTTATTAATAAACACATCAACTGTCTCACTAGAAGATTCTATAATAGACTAACAAATCATGTAAACCTCTAATAAGAGCCCCGCTAATTTTTACTCACAATAATGGAACCTATGCCTTACCCTACCAATCTTGCAATAATTGTTTCCATCTATTTCCCCCATAACACTTTACATTCCAACTTAGTTTAGTTTTTAAACTGCTGTTTGTAGAAAATGCAACACCATGAAGGAATCATCAGAATCAAATGAAATTCGCAGCAAATGTCAATTATAGGATATTATGCAAATTAATAAAGTTTCAGAGCCATCGCGCGTGCGCGGCGCGCGCAGCGCCCTCTGAATTGATGCTGAAAGCGTATAAATAAAGTGCTGTAGCGGGACGTTGAAAAAAGTCTATGATTATTTGTTAGTGGCAAACGTTTAGTGAGACCTGAGTATGCCTCCACGACGGAAGAATAAGAAATTCAAGCAACTTACGGAGTTTGAACGAGGGAGGATAATCGGCCTTCGAGAAGGAGGATTTTCCTATCGCGCAATAGCAGCTCGTATGCAGCGGAACAGTTCCACAGTGATGCGAGTTTGGAAGCAGTGGACCGACGAGCACCGAACAACTCGAAAAACAGGCACTGGACGACAGAAGGTGACGTCAGAGCGCGATGATCGACACCTGCTCCGCATGGCGGTGAATGATCGCACAGCTTCCTCCAGGCAGCTGGCAGCACGTTGGTCTACTGCTACAGGTGTACAATTGTCGGCTTCGTCAATTCGTCGTCGTCTGCTGCGCCGTGGATTGCGTGCAAGGGTGCCTTTATACAGGATTCCCCTCACGGCGAATCATCGACGGCTGCGTCGGCAGTGGGCTCTTGAGCACAGAGACAGGCGAGCTGATTGGCACCAAGTTGTCTTTTCAGATAAATCACGCTTCAATTTGTGGACCCATGATGGCCGTGTTCGTGTTAGACGTTATGCCGGTCAACGCTGCCTTCCTGAGTGTATTATTGAACGACATAGTGGTCGAACACCCGGAGTTATGGTCTGGGGTGCGATTTCGTATCATGGACGATCCAATTTGATACGAATTGAGGGTAATCTCAATAGCAACAGGTACGTCCGTGAAGTGCTACAGCCCGAAGTCGTTCCTTTCCTTCAAGGCATCCCTGGAGCTATCTTTCAGCAGGATAATGCACGCCCACATGTTGCGCGGACTGTTCGAGACTTCTGTTCAGCACAACGCATGCAACTTCTTCCTTGGCCTGCTTATTCACCGGATATGTCGCCTATTGAGCACGTGTGGGATATGGTTGGTCGGCGTCTCGCTCGTGATCCGCGTCCTGCAGTTTCCAAAGACGAACTTTGGTTGCGCATACAAGCGATATGGAATTCTCTTCCTCAAGCAGATATTCAACATCTGTTTGACTCCATGCCACGTCGTATAGCAGCACTTATTGCAGCGCATGGTGGCTGCACCAAATACTGATTTCGGACGCTTAATTTGTTTCTTTTGTTTTGAAAATTTCATCATTTATTTGTATCAGTACAAGTCGTTTCTGCATTAAATTTCATTTGATTCTGATGATTCTTTCATGGTGTTGCATTTTCTACAAACAGCAGTATATTAATGTCGCACTAGAAGCAGCACGAGGGCTATATGCGACGGACCTCGTAATTTTGAACCACGGTCAAGTGACGAGGACGACACCTGAGCTGGCACCCCACCCTCTCCTAAAATCCACACCACGCCAACGGGAGGACTTTGATCTACGAACAGATTTAACGTGCATTAGCCCCGGCTACATGGCGGCCATGGATTGAATCCGTGATTGAACGAAAACCGCCGGTCGAGAGTCCACGACCTTGACCACTAGACTACCGCGGCCCTACATTCCAACTTAGACCCCTTCAATTAAATCCTTCATCACCCCCTCAATAGCCTCTTTCAGTCAACCATCTCACTCTAAGACCTACATCATCATCTATTCAGCTGTTTAATATCCTATTTCCGTCCCTACCTCTCATCTCTTGAACTAGTTTGCAGTCCACCGTTGTGCACCCAGCGAAAAAAGAACCATTTTTACCTTTCGCTCAACTCTACAGCTTTCACATCAGCAAAAAAAATTTAAGTAATATTTTATTTATTACTATTGTAATTTTACAATAAAAACAATAAAAAAAATTTAAAATAATATTTATATGAAATAATACTCTCACTTGCTGAAGATTAGACATAGCCTATCGAAGGCACTGAGGGGTTAAAAAAATATTAATATTTTTTTTATAATCTTATCTTAGGATAAGATAAGTAAAAAAAATTTTTTTACTCTATTAAAAATCTCATCCTCATTGTAAATAATTCATTCACTTTCTTATCCTCTCCCTTTTCTTTTATACTTTTTTTTTAAAATTCATTCGTGCAGTAAGCACATTTTAATATGCTTGTTTTAATATTAAAAAAAATCAAGACTTCAATATGACACTGAATAAAGAGTTCACTGGACTGGCACTCGTCTCTATCCGATTGTAGTTGTAACTTATTCATGCAAACTTATGGGGAAATGGTACCCTAAAAATTATAGAATAAAAAAAAAAAAGACATTTATTAATTTTAGAATTTTTATAATTATATATGTACAAACTTTCATAGTTCCAACTGTATTATTATAATTTTCCATCACAGAGAGGGCTATATTAATTCATTGACCTTTAAAAAATTTTATTTGCTATTTCTTTCTCACGATGGTCATATATTTATAATTCCAAGTCTTTTTTACAATCAGTATAAGGTAAAGTTATTCTATTCATGGAATAAGGATTTTGATAAATAGTTCTTTTATTAAAAAAAAAAATAAATAAATAAAAACCACAAAATTAGATGTAACTATTTTTCGTAGAGTTCGATAGAAAAAAAGTAATTACAAAACTGTAAATAACACTATTAGAACCAAAAGCATGCATAGAATTGTTAAAAACAATTCTAAGAAATTTTTAAAAAAAGATATCTTGAAAAATATTTAGATTTATTATAGTGAGAATTTTAAAACATTTAAATATTTGGAAAATAATTAAAATTTTAATTAATTATTTATTTGAAAATGAAGTTTTTTTTCCGTTTGGAATGCATGTTTTATGTGTGTCCCTGAATGGTGAACAAAATTATTTTCTGATAATTTCACAAAATTGTTCAGTTTAATTTTGTAAAAAGATAGCATTTGATAATGTAATAATCAAAACACACATTCTCAATGGAATGTAATTTGAACATATGTTTATGTAAAATCACAAAAACTGACCATCAGTAATTCTAATACTAGATAATAATTTCAATCAGTTTCTGTACTTTTCAAACAAATTACTGATACTTACTTATGGGTAAATTTTCCGCTAATTGCATTATAACTTACAAATACATTTTTAAGTAATTTTATAGTCCTAATTCATAATAGAAATATTGAGCTGAATGATTTTTAAATATAGTTTTATCTGTATTCGTAATTTCCGTTTCATTTTTTGCATCATGAAAATATGAAACTATCCTATTTTACACAATCAAAGAGAAAGAAAATTTTGAAAGCTTTATGTTAAAAAATACCTTTTAAATTTATAAAAAATTTCTCGGTAACACTTTTTACAACATGCATTTTATCTAAAACAATTAACAAATATCATAACTTGAATAATAAGACAAAAACATTAAATATGAATCAGAAGTTAAAAATTTATTTCCAAATAATTAAATATATATTATGTAAAATAATATGTTAATTATTCTTACCATAAAAAATCTTATTTTTGGTGTAATATTTTACACAATAAAAATAGAAATAACATAAATGTTTGCTTAAAAAATTAAAATTAATTAAATTTTATTTGAAATGTAGAACATATCAATTCACACATTTTGTACTAGTAACAATATTTTATAGATAATGCCAATTTTTTTATATTCATAAAAGTAAATTGCTCAAAATAATAAATTATCAAATTGATCAAAATTAATCTTTGGTACTTTTCCATTTCGCCAGCGCAAATATTGTCAAGCAGACTTTAATGGTGAAAACACATAGTATACGCATTTGGCATGGGTTGTATCATTTTTGGTGATTTTATCACCGGAGCCAACGAAATGGATATGTACCAAATCTTTTTATTACAAATAAAGTGAAGTTTATTAGTTTTTGACATATTAAAAACAAAGTCCGAATTGATTTCAGTTACAAAATACTTCAATTTAGAGTAGAAAATTGCAATTCAAAATCATAATTTTTTTCCTATGTAATAAATGAAAAAGGAGAGAGAATATTTACAAATAGTTTTAAAAGCCTTAAAGGTATTTTAAATGTATTAAAATGATGCAAAAATTTCATATATTGTTTTTAAAAACACTTAATACATGAAAAATAATATATATGCTAAATAAAAAAAAATAATACATACACAAAAATAAAACATACTAGAAATAAAAAAAATTACAATTTAGGAATAACATATTTCATGCGATATTCTTCAAAAGAATTTATACATAATTCTACTATACACATTTTACATGAGACAGAGATACGTCTCGCTAGGATTTTAGATTTACTGAGGATGCAACATCTTTGAACATTTTTATGTTCAAGCCAATGATGGTTTACAAATCTACTTAGTTTCACATATTGCTCTGGGCTGTTAAAAATTATTTGTACGCTTCTATTCTCTAGTAGCTGTCAGATTTAATTGAGCCTGAATGTCTTGCAGGAAGTTTTGTTTCCCGTTTTTTTCTAATGTCCCATTAAAAGAGTTAAAGTGAGGAATATTAGTATTTCCACTTCATTTGTTTCAACCCAACTAGGATTATGTTTTTTTGAATTCGACAGTGTTACAGTTTATAACGCACAAGCTGCATATATATTTGTCTTGTCCATAATTTTTTTCACAATAGAGTTTTTAAATATCCAGTTAAAATCACTTTCTGCAGCACACAGTTCAGCAACTCCTTTCAACTTATTCGTTCCATTAAATTGTAAGATTTTTGCTTAATGAATTGTTTGTGTGGGTTGTCTCAAACAATTTCCTCTGATTCTTGCGAGACAACATCTTCAGAAATAGGGTTCAAAAGAAAAGATTGGTCTAAATCCAGATTTCAATTTTTGGATTTGCAATCAGAATCAAATTTTCATCTCCCAAATCAATTAAGAGTTTTTGAAATTCTTCTGTACTGAGCCCTCTTTATCATTTTGGTATTTTAAACCCAATTTGATACCAAAAAAAAAAATTAAGATTAATATAAAGAGAGAAACAATGGGAATAAAATAGACAATGCAAGATATGATTCTTTTTTGCTGATGCAGATGAATTATTTATAACATAATTTTAAACATAAAAATAAAATATAGATACAATATTTATATATATAAATACATATTAATAATATAATATATAAATATTAAATAAGAATTTTACAACTGTAGTGATTTAAAAAATTAATAAGATTAGAATATTAAATTATTTAGTTCAAGTTGATTATTGGGCGCCTTTTGGCGATCCGCAGCTTTTTGTGTGTGATAAGAATTCAAATGTAGCAATTTAGGTTATGGTAATCCTAAATTTAGGTTAGCTTTTCATTTGCAACATTTTCATGACTTAATTGCTCACATAGCTCTACTTGGCGACTTTCTTCATAGACAACAAGTTTTCGCCAGAATTGCCAAGGGGTACCAAATACTAGACTTTTATTGGTTATATAATCACTGCATTCTGGCAAAATTCTCAATATAAAGCTTTTCTTTGGTACATATAGAGCTATGTTTATTTTTAAGACTTCTCTTCGTGAAAAGGGTTTTCATTGGTATGAATACGAAAATGGCATTTTAAGTTTCCACTTTGAACAAAAGCTTTCTTACAAATTTCACAAACATAAGGTTTTTCTTTAGTATGCAAACGCGAATGTATTTTTAAGTGATCTCTTCGGGAAAAAGCTTTCTTACAAATTTCACAAACATAAGGCTTTTCCTTTGTATGGATTCCCATGTGAGTTTTTAAATTTTTTCTTTGTGAAAAAGCCTTCCAACAAATTTCACAAATGTAAGGCTTTTCATTAGTATGTTTAAGCATATGAGATTTTAAGTTCTTTCTTTGTGAGAAGGGCTTCTGGCAAATTTCACAAACATAAGGCTTTTCCATAGTATGAATATGCAAATGTTTTTTTAATGTACCACTGGAAGAAAAAGACTTTTGACAAATTTCACAAACATAAGGCTTTTCTTTGGTATGCAAACGCAAATGTATTCTTAAGTGATCACTTCGCTTAAAAGCTTTCTTACAAATTTCACAAACATAAGGCTTTTCGTTAGTATGAATACGCTTATGGCTTGTTAAGTGCCCTGTTTGTGAGAAAGCTTTCCAACAAATTTCACAAATGTAAGGCTTTTCATTAGTATGAATAAGCATATGAGATTTTAAGTTTTTCCTTTGGGAGAAAGGCTTTTGACAAGTTTCACAAACATAAGGCTTTTCCATAGTATGAATACGCAAATGTTTTTTTAGTGTACTACTGGAAGAAAAGGCTTTCTTACAAATTTCACAAACATAAGGTTTTTCCTTAGTATGAACTCTTAAATGTGTTTTTAAATCTCCATTACGTGAGAAAGCTTTCTTACAAATTTCACAAATGTAAGGTCTTTTCTTAGAAGGAATAGGCAAATAAGATTTTGAACTATCCCTTTCTGAAAAAGTCTCCTTAGAGATTTTGCAAACATGATTAAGTAACAGTATGTTCTGTGCAGTTCTATCCATATCACTAACTTTACAATGATTATAAAATTTAAAATGAATGCATAAAGCACTTAAAAAAGCATTCACTTTTTAAATGTTTCATGACAAATAACACACAAGCAACATTTCTCAAAGTTACCCGTTATTTAATGAATAGCATCAATCCAAAGATATGCTGTGCTTCGTAGAAATAAGATATGCCACGTGAATGAATCCGTCTATTTGTATAAAACAATGCGTTGATGAAAACAACTGCTGTATAGTTTGTAAGAACAAGTGTTTCCTTCTCTGTTTACTATGTAGGTGCTCTGTATCAAGAATGCCTCTTGGCAAAATTCATACTAATTAATTTTCTCTAATTTATGAATAAGTAGCTCTTGGATTTCAAACTGTCCTATATTGTTAAATTATTCTTCCTTATTCTTCTTAGTAACTATTATTAATTTTCTGTAAACGTGCTAGTAAAATTTTTCACATTTCTCCGAAGACAAATTTCACAGGAATAAAATTTTTGGTTACATCAAACAGCAGCACGAAAACTTAGCCATATCCTTAAAGAGAGGATGAAATGGGTGTTTTGCTCTTTTCTTCAGATATTTCTTCACCGTAGAACAGCTTTCCATTGGTGCAGGTGCATTTGAATTTCCGGGTTGCCTGTTACAGCTCTTTAGCGCTTTTCATGCATTTATAACTCGCTGGGAAGGTTGCAAACACTAAATAGTGAAATAAATTTTTTAGCCCCTTATGGGACTAATGTCTTATTTGGATCACTTTTGGCGCACTAGATCACTTTTCAATTTTTTTTTATCGTTTGCTTTAATTTTAATTGCATGTAACTGATATAATATTCAATTTAATAATTTATCGTTTCCTTTAATTTTTATACCGGAAAAGTTTACTTTTGTCCGTTGCTAAATATTTGATCGTTTACTTCAATTCTTTTATTAAAACGTTTTTCTGAATTTCACTTGGTGTGTGTGTGTCATCAAATTTTCGATCGTTAATTTAACCAACTTCCCATCAAGCTAGAGCTTTGAAATTTTGGGAATCGTTCGTACTCGCCTAACAATGCAATATTTAGACATTTGCGACAAGTTTTAACATATTTCCTTTAATAATGCAGTTTAGCCCAACCACTTGGAACGATTTTAAAAATTGGTACCAAACTTGGCGATTTTTTTTTTGGCTGAACATTAAGTCCGTAAAACGGAACAGGGTAGCCACATTTGGCAAAATACCGCCAAATAATTCCTGTCGCCAAGGGAAGTTGGGTAAAACTGCCTTCCAACCATTTAATTTACCGGATGAATCAATTAATTTTAGTTAGTTTTAACGTTTTTATGTATTTCACTTGGTGTGTGTCTATCTGTGTGTGTATCAGTGTGTCATCAAATTTTCCATCATTAATTTAACCAACTTCGCATCAAGGTAGAGCTCTGAAATTTTGGGAACCGTTCTTACTTGATAACAATGCAATATTTAGATATTTTCGGCCAGTTTTAACTATTATTTCAATAATTTTCTTTAATATACTTTGCCATCATATAAAAACGTTGGTTTTTATCTCGAATTATTTAAATGAATAATTTAAGAGTAATTATAAGAAATCGCAAACTTAGGTAGCTAAATCTATTCTTTGTAAAACTTTGCATAAAACTTTTTACTTTTGTCTAATTTTTGTTATGTTTATTTAAAAATAATTTTCACTAATGAATCTCTAAGTATATATAAAAAAAATTACATTTTGAATATCTCATGGCAAATATCACACAAGTAATATTTATCAAAATTATCCATTATTAAACGAATAACATCAATCCAAAGATGTGCTGTTTATTTCGTGCGAATAGGATACGACTCGTGAATGAATCCGACTGTTTCGTATTTAAAAAAAACCGGCATACATGAAAACAACTGTTGAATAGTTTGTAAGATCAAGTGTTTCCTTCTCTGTTTCCTACGTAAGCGTCCTGTATAGCGAATGTCTCTTGGCAAAATTCATACTAATGAATTTTCTCTCCTATTTGAATAAGTAGTTTCGACTTCAGTCTGTCCTGCAAAATTAAATTCTTATAACTTACTTGATAACTATTATTAATTTTCTATAAACGCACTAGTAAATTTCTGATGACAAATTTCACTCGAATAAAATTTTTAGGATGCATCAAACAGTATGTTTGGTTTGGTTGTATTAATGTCACACTAGGAGAAACATGGGCTAATGACAACGGACTTCGTAGTTTTGAAACTCGGTCAGTGATGAAGAGGAAACCTGAGTTGGCATCCACCTCTCCTAACTTACACATCACGCCAACGGGAGGACTTTGGGCCCCGACTGATATAACGTATCTCAGCCCCTGTTATACGGTGGGTTTTTAGCGGTATCAAGGCTCGAACCTATTACTTGACGAAAGCAGCCGGCCATGATTCCACTGCCATATCCATTAGGCTTTCGAGGCCAACAACAATAATCAAATGGTTATCATGCACCAGTCATTGCGACACTTTGCTCAATCTGATTTTTTTATATATACATGAAATTTATTAAAAGGCTAACCAAACATATTACAATGTGTATTAAACACATATGATCTATCATGAAATAGAAAAAGAAAGAAGAGTGAAGATATAGGATGTATGATATATACAGGAGGAGTTTTTGTATCTGTTTATTTTTATAATCCCCTCCTTACTTTTGCCTTCGTATAAATGGTACTATTTTCACACATGCTGGGTAGATCTCGAGTACTTAAGGTTGGTAAGTATCATTTATATATATATATATAATTTTTTTTTATTAATTATAAGTCGATTACACTTTTATCATTTTTAAAAATTTTATTTTAATTAAATTTTACTGTTAAAATAATTTCGATAAATTTAAGGTATTTTTTTTATTACTAAGACGAGGAGTTTAAAGAATTAGGAAAGGAAGGAGAATGATGAACAGCGAAGTTTTTATATAGACTATTTAAATAAATATTCTTTAACATAAACTAGACTTGATTTATGGAGGGAGGAACAATTATTGAGAATAAAGTAGTTTAGTAGGAGGAAGGGGAGGGATTGGAGCAGTGAGCGATGGGGTATGATTACAGTTGGGTTAAGATAAATCAAAAGTTTTTCAGATGGAATGCTTATGGTTAAGGGGGAATGAGGTGGAAGTAATTATTGCAAGTTTGATACGGCAATGGACGGGTTCTATTATTATGTGCAAATAAAAGCTGGGCTCTAATTAGTGGACTAGTATGATTAATAAGTTTTAAAAAGTAGCGTCCGGATAGAAGTTTGATGTAGCTAATAATATGAGGGATTTTAAGATTCTTGCGTATGACAGAATTTCTAACATACCAAGGAGAGCTGGTTATTATTCTCAGTAATTTGTCTTATAGCTTTTGGATTTTTCTTAATGTGTGTAGGAGTCACTTGACTACTCACAGGAGAAGCGTATAATAGAATTGGGCTGATTATTCGTTTGTAGAGCAGAATTTTATTGGACAGAGGGAGTACAGAGTGTTTACCTATTAGTGGGATGCAGTTATAAATTTTTGCCCAGCTCTTATCAGTTTTGAATTATATGTGTATTCTAAAAGTTAATTTGGAGTCCAAGATAACCCAAAGATATTTGACCACAGCTTCCCAAGAAATATTGGAGTTAAGGAAATGTAAATGAGTGTCTGGGGTGGGACACGTCCTTTTCTAAAAATAATATCTTTGATTTTGTTAGTTTTTGCAGCAATCCGCTAAAGAGTCATCCATTTTTGAATTTTTTTAAAATGCGATTGTAATTTTTTGATTACTTCAGTAGGTATTCTACCTTGAGTGAGGACTACTGCATCGTCCGCGAAGAGACGAAAGCTGTTTAAAGGATTCTGAGGGAAGGTGTATACAAAGAATAAATTAGGGGAGAAATGACAGACCCTTAAGAGGTTCCAGCTTGAATATTACATCTTCGTTGTTTGTTATCAACTCTAACTTGAAAGGTTCTGTTTTTGAAGTATTTATTGACTATGATAATTAAGTAGGGGGGAAAGTTAAGGTTAATGAGATTGTAAATTAACCCATCGTGCCAGAGGTGGACGAAGGCTTTTTGTGTGTTCAGAAAAATACCCCTAGTGATTTGTTTACAATTGAAATCTTCAGTTAAGGTATTCATATCACGAAGAAACTGATGAACGGTGCTGTAGTGGGATCTGAAGTCCAATTGAGAATTGGGTAGAATATTGTTAGATGTGGTGTGATTAAATAATCTATATAGGAGGATTAGGTAGAAAATTTTTGAGATGGATTTAAGAAGACTGATAAGGAGTCATTAGAAGGCATGGCAAGGTTTGAGGAAAAGTATGACAGTAGCGAGTTTCCATTTTTGTAGAAAGTGTGCAAATGTGAGGCATTTATTGAAGATTTTAGTTAAATGGGAGAGAGCGTTGAAGGGGGGGGTGAGAGAATTTGAAAGCTTGGTTGTGAATACAATCTTCTCCTGGGCTATTTCAAGAGGGGAAGGGAGTGTGGGATTAAAATTAATACTATAATTAGTGTCTAGGAAGTTTTGGACTATTTTTTCTGTGGATTCAATAGACTACCGCAGCCACATCAAACAGTAATAAGAAACCTTTGAGCAGCGTTAAAGAGAGGGTAAAATAGGTTCCCCCCCCAGATATTTCTTCTCCATAGTAAAACAGTTTTTCATTGGTGCGGATGTAATATAAATTCCAAGGCTATCTGGTTTTGCTCTTTAGCCCTTAGTGATATAATTTTTTCTAAATTTGTTTCGTTTATGTAAAAAATATGTATTCATAAATTTCATTTCGAGATGAATAATTCTTTTTTATTTAAGCTAAATAAAAACAAGAAGTGAATTATGAATAGCGAATTAATAGTACAAGTGTTTATTATGTATACATTTGTATTGATATTATGGATACTTTAAAAACGAATGAATTTTTATACTTTCTCAAGTTGAATCTTTATGTAAAGTTCTGGGGTGTGTTTACTTTACGGGGTTGAAGATATTTTTCAGCCAAACTTTCACTTCTGCTGAATGGTGGTTCGCAAAGGCGCTGTTCTTGAGATTAACCAATTTGTAGCAACCATGCGCTAGACTATCCACGAGGAAAACTCTGTGCTTAGTAGTGAACTATTTTGACATTCACTATTTTTCAAACGATCTTCAACAATCAAATGATTAGCGAGTGCCCGTCGTTACGATATTTTGGCTCAATTTGATATAATATATATATATATATATATATATATATATATATATATATATATATAGATGAAATTTATTAAAAAGTTAAGCAAGCATACTAAAATGCACCGTAAATTTATTTGATTTATCATGAAATAGAAAAAGAAGAGTGAAGATATAGGATGTATGATATATATTTAGCTTGAGATTTTTTTAAATCTTTTTTAGCCTACAGTCGCCTCCATGAACTTTTCTACCTTCCCACATTAATGCTGGGAATAATCTCTAGTACTTGAGGTTAGTAAGTATCATTTATTGATGTATAATTTTTTAATGATTGTAATTAGATTACATTTATATCATTTTATTTATTTTTTTAAAGATTTTTTATTTTAAAGACGAGGAGTTTTAAAAAATAAGGAAAGGAAGAAGAAAGATGTATAGCGAAGTTTCTATATAGACTATTTAATTACATACGCTTTAACATAAACAGGGTTTGATTTAAGGAGGAGGAATTGCTTTTGAGAATAAAGGGGTTGAATAGGTTGGGGGAGGGAGGAGGAGCAGTCAGTGATGAGAGTTTGATTACAGTTAGGTTAGGATGAATCGAAAGTGTTTCAGTTGGAATGCTTATGGTTAAGAGGGAATAAAGTGGAAGTAATTATTGCAAGTTTAATACGGCAATGGATGGGTTCCGTTATTATGTGTAATCAAACAATCTTGTTTTCTGAAAAGAGTTGTCAACTAACCTGCACTCCAGCCGTCTATTTGCAGTTTAAGTGAAAGTTTCCTTTGATATTTTAAATGAGAAGTGATTAAAATGAATGAGCAGGAAAATAAAAATATTTTTAAAGAAATGCTTTCAATTTGAAGATTAAATTGATGTTAAGTTGCAAAATCAAGCGGAAATTAGTTAAAGTAATTTAAATAGAATAAAAATGAATTAAAATTTTTAAGAAATGTGGGATTTTTATAACCGTAAGTATAAAAATAGATTTTTTTTAAACTTGAACAATTAATTTGAGTTTTTCCTCCCTCATTATCATTGAATTACTGAAGAATGTCATTCTCGTATTCTTCGGAATGATTAAATTCTTTACTGAATGAAACTACCTCAGTGTTTAAAATACTTTATGTGGTTTCTTTCTCTTTCATTGTATCAAATTAAAAATGAGTACAAAAATACTTATTTCATAGTAGCTCTATAAAATAAATTACACTAAAATTTTTTCTGAAAAAGTCATTCGGTAGAAAACTATAAGACGTCATAATTCTTTTAGAGGAAAAATAATTTACCTTTATTCTTAGAAGTTTATATTTTTATGAATAAAATAACTAAAATTAAAAGCAAAGGAATTTAATTTACTTTTCACCTTTCCCTTGAAAGAAAAGAATACCTCCTCATTATAGCTACTATATTAAATCAAAAATAATTGGTAGTTCCATAATTAAGTTGAAAAATAAAGTTTTAAAAAATAAAAATCGAAGTTCATATATTCGATGCAACAATTAAAACATGAGTCCCATTCAAACAGTGGACAGATCATATTAATGTGTTTTGCAATTCCCAAAATTTAGGCGAAATAGTTAAAAATATTTTTTTTTTTATTTACATAAAGTTTAAAAAAAATTTTAATATTATTTTTAGAAACATTGCATTAGCTTTAAAGGCAAAACATTGTATTTACAGGGAAATCTTAGATCTTTGTACCTTGAAATGTTCAAAAAAAGGATTTTTAGGAAATCACTCTTCTCTGCCTGTAAAACTTAAAAAATCAATGTTCTTATCAACATCGGAATTAGATTCGTTAGATCACTGGAAATAAAAGGTAATTAAATGCATTTGTTTAATTTCAGGTTTTAAAATAAGCAGAAATATTAAATTAAATCTTTTTTTTTTTAGGTATGCGGCATGTTAAAAGCAATTTGTTGCAGTGCAATATCATTTATACTATTAAATGTCATATCACACAATCAATTATTTTAAATATAGTATCAAGGAACTCAACTATCGTTGAATTTTATGGACAGTTTAGTTGATTTTTGAACAAATAAAATAGAAAAATGTTAAGATACTTTTACCTGAAAAAAATTATAAATTTCAATAAATTTGTTATGAATAATATTATATTAAAAATTTATATTTGTCATAAAATTTTTTTGTATACATCTGCACATTTTACCTTAAAAATGTAATAGTTTGTACAATTACCTATAAAAGTTTACAAAATTTAGTTTCTGTTTTGATAAATTATTATTCGACAGATAATAGCTACATCATTTTCAATTTTATTAACAAAGAAAATGCAAATACGTACATCCATTTATTTCATTACTATTCATATTCTCATGCATTCCTATTAATAATAAAATTATTTTTAAGGGTTTGAAGATAATCAAGTCTTATTAATGCTGATCTCAGATAAAATACAAAAAAAAAAAAAAAATAAGATCAGTTAAATTATTTTAGTATTTTACATGTAAATCTTGGCAAATCAATAAACATACAAAAAAAAAATGATCTGTTTACTATGACATTCTTGTTTGCAAAGTTAATGCTTCAACAATATCACTAAAACAGTTCAAGGTCAAATATTTGGTATTACTAATTTTTAACAGTAAATTAGACGCATTTGTATTAAAATTTGTTTCGAACATATTTTAATTCCGATTGTTCAAATGAAATAAATTAATTGTAATAATTGAATTAAATAAGCATTACAAATACAGAAAATTAAAGACTGAATGTTTACTTTCTGAGCTGTTAAATGTATATCGTTAGTTAATTTATCACTCATTATGAACATTTATAAGAGATTTCTTAAGCTGAATGAGGGAATATAACTAACAGCACAGCAATGAAAAATATTTATTCTATTGCAAAACAATTAATTGAAAAGGAAAAGTTTATTAAAACTTAATTCGTTTTGGAATCCCATCACATAATGACTTTTCATAGAGTACTTTATAAATCTGAGCAACGGTTAAAGGAAAACTAGAATCCTAACTGGAATTCTTTTGGCTTCTGTTCAACGCCACTTAACAACCCATTTCGTTTAACGTGCAGTAATCATCAGAATTCACACCCACGACTCAACTTTAAGTTCGTGACCTTTAAAGGGACTAAAGCTATGAATGATATATTACTATACAAGATGAAACCAAAATGTGAAAATCAAATAAATAAAATTGTTCCTGTAAGATGCAGATTTTTATACCTAAGGATCCCCATTATACAAACTTATTGTTAAATGAAATCAGTATTTAAATAACATATGCAAGAAAACAGAAAAACGTAGCTGCCTGATTTTAAGACATTAATTAATAATTACAAAAAGGAGCAGAGTTTTTTCCTGCACGTTAAACGAAATGGAAATCCTAAATAGAAAACATCAAATCGTATTAAAAATACTTGTATACCTAAGAATAAAATAAGAATCAACAAAGATCAACAGCTTTAAACATATTTTTACCATTTGCGTTCTTTTATTCTAGGGGGAGGGGAGGTTTTTTAAACCTCCCAATTTGGATCTCCATCTACATCGCCTCAAAAGAAGCTTCATCATCATCACTTAATGCTAAAATAAATAAGTAATACATTTGCTTAAAAAAGAGTAGTTATCTCGAAAGATCATAAATTTAAAAAAAAATATTAAATATAATACCTTCTAATAATTTTTTACCTCAATTTTTTGGCTTATCCAAAATGCCTTCAAATTCAATGGTTGCTGTGCCAATTTTTTTCAGCTCAAATTTTTTTTCTCCATATCCTGAATAAATTCAAGACTTAGCTCCAAATATATTTGCACTTTTGCATTTTGCATCCAGAGACTTCATTGTGCTAAGTAGCGTTCTTCTAAAAAAAAAAAAAAAAAACTTAGAGCTATATATTGTTTTAAAGTTTTATCGGATTTTCTATTTAATATTGACTTTTTAAAATGCTTATTCTCATTTTCTAGTGGATGGTTATATTCAATTGGTCTGTTTTGCTTACAAACTTTCCTTTTTTGTGATTTGTTATTTTATATACAACGTCATTAAACAATTCATTGATGTTGTGGCGTTTACATTAAAATTTATATCAGACATATTATTTCCCTTTATAATCTCTCTAAAAATGAAAGTAATGATTACAATAATTTAAAACTTGATTCAAGATATTTTGTAGCTTTTGCAGTGAAAATCTATAATTTCAATACTCATGAATTGCTATCGTATAGTGATTATTCACTATTACTCGAAACGAAATTGCGAAATTTGATTGCAAATTTCATACTTAATTCATAAAAATGATCATAGAGAATTATTTTAAATGTATGCTTAAAAAATATTATAAAAATGTGCAGAAAAGCACCCAAAAATCAGTAAAAAAAAATCTATTGTAGCATATTAACCGTCAAAATAACTCTTAGAAATATTTTATGAGTTAAATGTTTAATAAACGTACCGTAGAAGAATAAGGAGCAAAAATTGAGCTGAATACTAATTTGCCAATGCTCTGAAAGATGAAATATGAGAACTGTTTGAATTTGTAACTTGTACAACATCACTAAACAAGTCAAACAAATTGATATTCAAAGTTATTTTTAATAACGATTATGAGAGTTAGATTAGATGAAACGTGGCTCCCGAATATTATAAGATTTGAAACTATAGGAACATTTTCTTTCTGTAAATTGGAACAGTAGGTTTGTTTTGGTTTCATTGACATCGCACTAAAATCAACACGAGAGTTATTGGCAACGGTCAAGCGGCGAGGACGACACCTGAGTTGGCACCCCCTCTCCAAACTTCCACACCATGCAAACGGAAGGACTTTGGGCCTCGACAGATTTAATATGCATCAGACCTGGCATTCAGGCTCGAAACCTCAACTCGACGACAACCGCCGTACCGTACCGTGGTACCGCGGCTGAATTGGAAAATTAAAAATATTAAGAATTTAGATACATAAATAAATGAAATTTTTTTTTTATAAATAATTAACTAATTCCAAAACAGGATTAAGTCGAATATTAGTTACTTCTGTGATTTTTTTCAAAAGCATGCAAAGTACTTATTTCTGTCTAATTTGAAATAATGACTCTTTTTTTTCTTCTTGTAACAAACAATAAAAATTAAGCTTTCACTGATTTAAAGATATATATATATATATATATATATATATATATATATATATATATATATCACGAATGATATAAAGTGTTAGTTCAACATTCATGAAACATTCAATTCATGGCCGAAATAAACTTTTATTTGATCTGACTTTAGTTGGGCCTCGGACATCAAGGCCGAAGTGAAAACACCATACAAATCTCAGAGGATCATCAGAGAGGAGTGTATGAGTAAGAGTAAGTAAGAGCGTAAGTAAGAAAGAGACAGAGTTTTCGCTGTGTTTTGCATTATATACCAGGGAAATTTCACTATATACGTCAGATACTATGGAATATGGATGGAGGGACTTCAGAGGATTCTAAGTGTAGACTTTAAGCCTGGTAGGGTATCCCTACTAGCCGTAGTGTGGGAAAACGCTGACTTTGCAGATTTTAAGAACGCGTGATTGCATCAATTAAATTTAAAAAAGAATCGTATCAGGAAATAAGAATGAACAATATCTTTTAAAGGATAGAATGGGAAAAATTAGGAAATTAAATTATTGTGAGAAACTAATAGGAATTAAAGTTAAATCATTACACACACACACACACACATATATATATATATGTGTGTGTGTGTGTGTGTACAAAAAATACTTTTTAAATTTTTTTTATTACCATAAAAATAATGATCAAAATTTCTAGACAATTTCTTTTATAACACTTATTACAAATCAATCTTCTATAGAAATTAATTTATGAAATTTTATTAACAATGGAATGTATTTTTAGAAAAGCAAAATATTCTCCATAAGTCTACCTTAGGAATAAATACTTTATTATTTATGGATTGTATTCTATAAAAATAGCCTTAATCCTGCTTCTTAGTGTGATGTTAATTATACAAATCAATCAAATGGATAAAAAAGGTGAAGGTTATCAGGAGAAATTGCTATTAACTTATTGCTAAGAGATCGTATATTTTTAATAAATAACGGATAACTTCCGCTAAAAGTTATGATCAAATTTATACTTATTTAAAATATATATCATAAAAATTATTTCGCATAGAAGTTGATATTTTGTAAAAAAAAAAAAAAAAAAATCACACTCTCTCTCTTTGTTTTAACTGCACATACACAAACATTTTTAAGGAAAGATTCATCAACATACTTCATAAACATTTATTAAGTTATCGTAATATTAGGGTAAATCGGAATATATCATTCACTTACTTTTGAATTGCCGTAAAATATGAATCCACTATAAATATCTTTTGGTTAATATGTATAAATACATTTTATTAAAAATATGTATTGAATATTTTTTAGAAAATATTTACCTAGTGATACAAAAATATGCTCAACAACTTGAAATTCTCTATTTCTTACTTTTTTTTTTCAATTTCAATTACACTATTAAGGCGGGAAATGAAGAAATTTTAATGGAGATTAAAATATTTGAGAATCTAAGAAAGAGGAAAAGTTACGGTTTTCAAGAAACTATATTTTAGGTCCTTACTAGTTATCAACTAAGCATCATTCCTCTTAGGAATAATCATCCAATGAGACTTCGGCATTTTCTAGCAATCTTAAATGATATAAACTTTTCAGAGGAGAATGTAAACAATATTTCTATCAACTCGACAAAAATTACTTTAATCAAACTATTTGCTGATTTTCTAAAAGCATTTTATTTAGGCTTTGAAATGCCTTTTTGCCATGAAAAATAATATCAAACATTTGAAAATCTCGGGAAACCTGTTTACAAAACACAACGTAAATATAGCGTTAATTAAATTTTGAAGCTGAATATGTGTTCAATGAATTAATATAACGATTAATAAATTTCTAATAAGTTGAGAAATTATTTTCTACCGATCGTCTTAACCCTTTCGCTACCGGTGGGAGAAAAAAGAAGTGCTTCTCTGGGCCCGCGGCTTCTTACCGCGGAGTGTCCATTTTAGATATTAAGCCTAATTCGTGAAAAAATTCCTCTAAAATCGGCTATTCCTTAAAATATTTTGGTATTTAGATATATTATTTAAAATGCATTAAACTTAATATATACGAAAGAAAAAAAATATTTAATCGAAAATTGTATGTTTTTACATAAAATAATTACATAAAAATCATATCTTTTAAGAAAATACAAAATATATTTACATTTGTTTCATAAATTTCATGGTGTAATGATGTACCATTACATGGAACATATAGATATAAAAAAATAAATCTTATTTTGCTGTATGGTATATTTATATAAAAAAAAAATCAATGCATAGTCCAATGTCAAATGTCTTACATACATATTTTGACGCTTCAAGGAAGATTTTGAGCAGAGGGCACAACTTCTTCATTTTTTTCATTTAATGGCTATGTACAGATTTGAATTATTTTCGCTAACATTACTGTCAAATTCATTCATTAGTTCGCAAATCTCAGTATTAGATACATACTTTCTTTTCATCATGAATGTCACTACAAATAAAAACCGACCGAATGAAACGAAAAGCTGAGAGCATCTGCTACCAAAAGCCCTAACCCCCATAAAGGGCCATAAATTCTCCTTCGAACTTCTAAGAAGCAAGCAAGAAAGAAAAAAGCAACCCGAAAGCAAGTGCATCCTTTAAATCATGTCATTACATTTAAAGAGCCACGCTGCAGCGTGTGCTTTTAACAATTACTCCCCCCCTTTCTGACAGCCAGAAGTGAAATCTAACCCCATATCACCAAGGTCAATACTCCAAATAATCTATCAATATAGATGTCGCGGTATTGTAACGCCATATAGTAACATTAAAAAAATCAAATAAAACGTTCTCATCGAGCGTATCTCTATTGATACGCTGGGTCGTAGAAGACACTCACGGAGCGTATCGCCCATGATACGTTGGGCACAAGAGAGCCGGCACAAGAGTATTCCCTATGATACGCTGGGAGTGAACTGGTTAATTAGAATATTTTAAATTTGTCTCAGTAAGTGATATTTGTTTTTTCTCTTAGATTAAATGTATGCAATTACATTCATATTTTCAATATTAGAGCAGCAGAAATTGATTTAATAGCTTATTACTTTATTTTTATTTTCTTGATAATAAATTCTTCCTAATTAGTACTTTACTCAGAATGTAAATTATATTTTTGAACACGAAAGAAAATCCAACTATTGATCTTATATGCTGTCTTAATTTAAATTTTCTCTCCTTTTATTTAAACGTCTCACTTCTTTTATCAGGCTTTGAAGGAATTTTATATTAATCGTATTGCTAAGAAAATTTTATAAGGAAAAAACTGAGAATAAGTACAGAGAAAAAAAGTTTGGGAAATTTTTTGATTACGCTACAGTTGTGAAACCCTTTATGGAGCATCTAAACAATAAAAAAGTAGAAAGTAAGTTATATTTATGAGACAAAAAAACACATTTTAAATAATATAAGTGTTTAATTGAATTTGTGCTTTGCTTGAACTGTCCACTTTTTAACTATATAACTTCAGAAAAATCAGCCTCTTTCTGTCTTTAAATTGTACATGTACGAGTATAATATTTCCCATTGTATTATTTTTCGTGAATATAATGTGAGCTTAGATTTTACTGACTGTTATCTATTCCGTTCCGTGAGTCAACCCCATGACGGGAGGGGATATTTTTGCATTTGGAAAATTTATAAGCTACTTGACGGTTTTTGTTTTAATTATTATAATTTTTTTTTGTAATGTTCCTAATTTTTAGTAATGTTCCTTATTTATTATTATTCCATTTTCATTTTACCGGTTCTGAATTGATCCTGGGGCATTAAAAATTAAAAGAAGATATTTTCTAAGAAATAAGAAATATATTACTACTTGAGCCTTATTTTTAAACTTATTCCAATTTCAAATTTTATCTTATTTTTTTATACAAACAAATACAGAAAACGTTAATAAAATGAATTCATAAAAATATATATAATTTCACAGAACCTTTGGTCAAATCTTTCAAATTTGGCATAACGTTAGTTAAAGTCATTTGAAGCAATTCGATGAGATCATGATTGTTTGAATATAAGAGATATTTAGGCTCCACGAGCTTCATTGTGGGGATTACAGATTTACAGCAATAGGTTGTACCCAAAATTGAAATTAGACTATTATTGATTAATTGTTTCATTAACTTTATTCAAAGAAACAACAAGAGAGTTATTAGCGACGGACCTCGTAATTTTGAACTTTGATCAAGTGACGCGAGGTTGACAATTGAACTCGGTTCCACTCAACATACTTCTACACCACGCCAACTTTAGGATACTGAGCCTCGTCAGATTTGACAAGTTTCAGCCTAAAATCTGCTGGAGAGACTGGAGGCAAGTAATACAATACTGTGATTTAAATTTTACTTTGCAAGCAATTGCAATAAATGCGTTTCATTTATTTAATGAAATCGATGGATTAAAAAAATATTTTTAGTTGAATAAAGTATAAATAATAATATTGATTTATTTAAAAACTATTTTGATTTTGTTAACCCACAGCAAGATTTCAACTTATCAAAATTAAATATAACGATTGGTCTCAACACTTACAATCTTTAAATAATAGTTTCGAAAGATCTTTCCTATCTGAAAAAAAACCGCGTGTGAAAGGAATATGCGTATAACAATCTCTTTCTAGAACGCATGACAATAATAAAGTAAATCTAATAGGGAATATGGGTCCCTTCTTGAGATTAGCTTAGATATTATGTTAAAAACTAGTTTTTCAATAATTAATAATAAATAAATTTTAATAATAATTAATAATAAATAAATTTTAATAATAATTAATGATAAATAAATTTTAATAATAATTAAT
>BMAW01126575.1:284274-341423 GCA_019974015.1 Nephila pilipes
TTGTTAATCAGAGGACTGATTTTTTTTTGCTTTGCAATGTATTTGTGGTTAGTTTTTTTTTTTATTTTATTAATATCTGTGATTTTCCTCAAAGGTTTATTTTTACTTATATATAATGACAATAATTATTTATTTTAACATTTGAATATATGTAATAAAGGATAATAAAAGTTAATGTAATAAAATAATGAAAATGTTACAATTATTTTATGTAATAGTTCTTTAATACCAAGTAAAGTTTTTGGCTTAAAAAAAAAGCACCAGTCCTCAAATTTTTTTCACAAATTTTATCAGTTCGCGCGCTAAAAAAAGATTAAGAAACGCTAGCCTGCGAGTATGTTAATGACTACTCCCGCTCATCTGTAAACAGCTGCAAGCTGAAACTGGACAGTTTTGTCTGTATAAGAACAAATTTAAACTATACCATTGATTCCCAACTTATTTAGTCCGGAATCCTTTGTTAACTAAGGTTTACAATGACAAAGAATCGCTTGTAAAACCAGGACTAATCGTAGTAAGAGATTAAAAAAAAAAAAAAAATGTGGATTTCCTGGCACTCCTGTGAAGATGTTGAGGCACTCTGTGGCACACGCTTTGGGAACTACTGAGCTAGACAATAAGAAAAATGCAAAAATTCATGGATACTCCAAAAGAATGGCTAGCGTATTCAAGAATGGTGATGGATTTGAAGAAATCGAATACAATTTTACTTATGAAATCTAGACGCATTGACCCTCCAATTTTTTTTGAAATATTTATTCGATTTTGAGACAAATTGGAAATATCTGCATCGAATGCATATCGGGACAGCAGCTCCTTCTCACAACAAGAAATACTAGTTCAAAATAAATTCTTATGACAAAAAAGGACAGAGAGCAAGATCATAAAGATCTTAAAATAGCAACAATTGATACTTTTACAACAAAATTAACTAGACATGTTTTCACAACTATAGAAAAACAGGAAAACCCAATTATATAGCACAATGTTCTCAGATCCATATTATAAATTTAGATTTGCCTGTTTTACTACGAAAAGATCGTAGTCCCTAAAATTTACCTAATAATATAAATTTTTATTTCTCAGTGCACTCAGTTAAAGTAAATGGAATTGCACTTTCACATAACACATCGATCAATAACTCCCGAGTCTAAAATTGAAAACAACATTTTTTTGCAAATTTTTTTTTTATTCATCAACATAACACCTTTTAGGGTGATACAATCGTTCCAACGCTTTTCCAAAAATCTTTCCCCCCCCCCCCCACTCCCACTTTTTTTTTTTTTTTTCCCGCAAGAAATCTTTTTTGTTGCGAGTAAATAGCGATAAACAGCTTTCTGAATCATCGACTCGTTGCTGTTCTTGTTCCATCGAAAGCAATCGCGGCACCCACTTGGAAAAAACCTTTTTCACTTCACTTCAATAAACCTTTTTCCTGGTCCGATCGACTTAAAATTTTGACACGTTTCAAGCAAAGGTTAGTACTCTAGAAAGACCTGGTTACTGGTATACTACGAGCGCCATCTCTGGGTTAGTCTCCGGAGTTATTGATCGATGTGTTAACTCTATCAGATATTTTACTCTTCTTATTTTCTTCTTCCTTTACCAATTTTACCCCTTACCAACTTTATCCTTAATTAGAATACTTCAAATGGATATGGGTATGTCTTTTTACTTATTTTTCTTTGATATTTACGAGTATTAAGATATTTTGAGAATAAACATTAAGTCGCTGAAGTTCATTAATTGTCTAATTTTTCGTAGTAATCATTGATTAAATGTTTTATTAACGCTGTGAGCTAAGAATCAACACGAGGGCTATTGCCGATTCGTACATAAGATAATGCGGTTCTGTCCCCCTCATTTCACTTCTCTAACTAATCTTTTCGTGTCTTATCGTGACAAGCTTCATTTCTCAATAACATTGGGAAGCGACAACAGATATTACTTTCAACCTTTAATAGATACTTCATTTCAGAAGAGATTAAGAAAATCACACAAATTAATAAATCTTTTCAAGCAGTTCGCTTTCGAAAGCCATCTTACTTCATTGTGTGATGAAAAAAATCTCACATAATCTGCACTTTGTTCTTCACGAAATAGCTTGAAAAGACGATAATTTTTTTGGCAGAAGCTTTAGTAGCACTAAAAAACTTTAAAACTGATTTTATTTCTTCGTTAAGAACAGAAGAAATATTTTGGATACCAAGTTTTCGCTGTGAATAATGCTATGACAATAAACATTTCTGGATTCTGAATGAACTTTAAATTGCCATTTTATCTTGCCCTTCAGGCTTAGAACACTATCAGCAGCATAAGATATGTTGCATTTTTCATCAGTACATTTTTGAATTCTAATTAACTTCTTTGCTTATTATATGTTTCATCGGAGGTAGTGATTTTCTCTAGTGATTTACAGCATAGGTCATACCCTTTTTTCACCTATCATTACCGTTTCAAAAGAAATTACTCACCACTCATTTTTGCGATGGAAAAAAAAAAAAAAAAAAAAACACCAACTCTAGAAATTGATAATATAACCCTTGTTTTCTAACTCTTTTGGGTCGGTCTAATATCAATCCACTTTATATAATATATTAAATATTATAATCCATTTATATAATTAATTAAATTCTGGAACGATACAAAAAATACACATGCAATAGAAATAAATAACCATATATGAAAATGAAAAAATAAATAAATATTCACAATGCTCTCTTATGGTAATATCACAATTATTTCTTTACGACAAAATACGCATCAGTAGTAATAGTAAGTAATCATAATTTAAGGAGTTTTACAAAGTTAATATGCAATATATGTTGACAGTTTCTTAGGGAAATGAGCTCTTCTGTCTGGTCTAGTAATCATTGTTTTATTTGGTGCAAACTAATCGCCAGGCTCGTATTTTTATGACGGAATAGATTTTCGAGGCACAGTTTTTCTGTATGTATATTTGAAATTTTGACTTCTCGAGTAGGAATTAAGTATGCCGGCTTGACAAGATCTGTGGGCACAGTTGATTTCAGGCCATTCGACTGTAAAAGTTTTTTAATTTCGTTTTAAAACCTTGCATGGACCTGTGTAAGGCTGACATAAAGGAGGTTTAACTGTGTCAACTTTCAAAAATACGTGCGTACAAATTTTAGTGTTAGTCCATGAGCGAATGCCGCAACTAGATTTATCTCGCGTATTGAGTTTCGAAGACGATTAACAAAGATGTCATCACATGGGTGGAAGAATAGATGTTTCCATCATATCATTAGGATGTTGTAATATTATTCCGTGCAGCAGATCGGCACAAGATGCTTTAATATCTTCTTTTACAGCTGTACGAATTCCTATAGGAGAACTATTGGTTGTATGACTGTCTATTGAGTGTTTTCATGTGCCTTCATGGAAAATTTTAAAGAACGATTGTGCTGTTGTATGAATTCATTTTGTACCCAACATTTTTAAAAACCCATGATACAAAATCACATCTGCGAGCCTTGATCGGTTGTGATTATAGATGGGCATCCGAAGAAAGCAATCCAAGTATTGAAAATCGCTAGACAGATAAATTTGGTTTGCATGTCTGGAGTAGGGACAGCTTCTGACCATCTGGAAAATCAATCGACCATTGTTTAAATAGATGCAACCATCAAATGAAAGTAACAGATCATAATGTCAATATGGATGTGCTGAAAACGAGCATCAGGCAATATAAAGGTTCCTAATGGAGCTTTTGTGTAGGGCTAAATTTTAGATCTTTGACCAGATTCACAGCATCGCATCCATTCTTTTATGTTTCGTTTCATATTTGGCCATATGTATCTGGTGCAAATTAGTTTTGTTGGAGCTGCAATTCTAGAATGTGAAATGTTATGCAGCTGTTCGATAATTAGTCTTCGAAATGATTCGAGAACAAATGGTCGTGGCGAACCAGTTAAAATTTACTACAGTAAGTCGGAATCTGAACTTTGTCAAGGTTTGGGTTCCAGTTGAAGAAAGGAGCTTTTGTCCTTCAGACATCTTTGAGTTTCCGGGTCATTTTGTTGAGATTTATCTAGTTTATTAAAATTAACAAAAGAAGATTTAGCAATTGAATTCAATTCTATGCGCGAGAGCGAGTCCGCTACTTCATTTTTGGATCATTGTACATGTCTAATATCGGTGGAATATTACGATATAAAATCAAGATAGCGTGACTGCCTAGGTGAACAATTATTAGAATTTTGTTGAAATACATAAATTAATGGTTTTTGAACGTTATAAAGTTGAAAAATTCTACCTTCTAGCATATGTTTAAATTTTCTTATAGTCGAATAGATTGAAAACAGTTCTCTGTCATAAGTTGACCCTTTTTCTTCACTACTGTTTAATTTAATCGACTAGAAGGCAATTTGTTCCCGTTCTCCTTCAGATATTTGCATTAATGAACCACTAACAGCAAAGTTGTATATATCAACCCATAAGCTGAGAGATACACCAGGAATTAGAAATCTTAAAAGTGTTGTCTAAGCGATTGTTTGCTTTGTTGCAAAGAAGGATTTTTGGACATTCTCGTTTCATTTAATTGTTCCGATTTTTGAACATTAGACTGAGATTTTTTTAAATTCTTGGCCTTCTAAAAATTTTCTCAATGCTTGCCACGCCATCTGTCGGTAATAATTTTTATAACCTTATATTTGTAAAACGAGGTTGAATACTACAAGCTCGCGACCTTTCACGGAATCCAACTACTGGTGCTTCAGGCTAATAATTGTATTTTTAGCTACAGTATGTTAAAATTAAATGACGAAACTTAGGAATTATTAGAAAACTCTGAGTGACTTCCAGTGAATTTTCAAATTCATTCATCAGTGCTTTTTTGTGAGGAAATCTTGAAAGAGTCATAAATTCGCTGATTCTTTAGACTCACGATTATTTTGAACCTCGATTGATCTAATCTGCATCAGCCTCGCTATATTATGTGTTTTTTTTTATTGGAATCTGGAGTCGAAACTATGGCAATCTTTGCGTGGTGACTTTCATGGTAGACTTCGATCAACCACCGAATGTGACGGTTTATTAACGTTGCACAAAGAAGAAAAACGAGGATTATTGTCCTCGTGATTTTGAACCTCAGTTAAACGAAGAGTATAAAATATCAACGCAATATAATCAACTCAGGTGGTGACTCCTAAGTTGGCACCACTTTCTCCAAACTTTCACACCCCACCAACAAGAGATTCTGGGACCTCTACCAGATTTAATGAGCATTGGCTCCTGTAGGCGGTGAGTTATTAGTGTTTGTGTTTTGGACTTTTATAATGTTCTTCAGAACATGTAGAATCATGATATCCAAATAGTTCATTTTTAATATAGATTTATTGTTGACCAGAAGTCAATCAACGTCATCTCAACACAGCAACAACACAAGCAGTTACATAACAATCACAATCTAGACAGTTACAGTTAATATGAAATACACACAATTAACATGAAACACACAGTTACAGTTATCAGGAAATCTCCCCTTTAAGTTATTAATCATACAACAAAGTCATTTAAATAAGATGGTGGTTTACGAACACGGTTACTTCTTCTTTGGACATTGCAATCCGACTCATTACAGTGCTGCATATTTTGAGGATTTAGAACTACTTCTGAATCGGAATAAAAAGTACTTATTTCATTAGGGTCCGTTTCTATATAAAAGGTTGATTTTTTGATATGTTTTCTATTACGTCTTAAGATTTTGCCAGACTGATTTTTAATAAAATATGACCGAGGATGAAATTTGTGCTTTGAGAGTATTTTAGCAGATTCCCAAGTTTTGTTTTTAAAATTTAATATTCTAACATTCTCTCCTTGTTAAGCTCAGGTAATGGATGAGCAGTTTTGTCATAATGTAACTTTTGGGTATTTTGCCTTTCAATCAACTTTTCTCGAATGTTATTAAATAATTCAGCATTTAATAATTTATTCAAGATTGGCAATTTAGTTTTTAATCTACGATTAAACATCATTTGAGCTGGAGACAGATCAAGACCTGAAATAGGAGTATTTCTATACTCCATTAATCCTACCAAATAATCTCTTTTATCTTCTTTTGCCTTTCTCATAATGCTTTTTGCAATTCCTACTGCTCTTTCAACCATTCCATTACTTGGGGAGTAGTGAGGACTAATTAATGCATAATTAAAATGCCACTCATTTGAAAAATTCTTATAAATATAACTATTAAATGGTATATTATCAGAAATTACAGTATTTGGAACGCCAAATCTAGAGAAAACTGTTTTAAGTTTAGTTATTACTTCATTTGCACATTTATTTGCAAGTTCAGCAATTTCTATCCATTTTGAGTAGTAGTCTATTACAACTAGATAACTTACGTTACTAAAATCCATTATATCCACTCCTATCTTTTCGAAAGGTCTATAGGGTACCGTGTGAGGTTTTAATGGCTCTTTACTATTAGCTTTTTTAAATTTTTCACATATTACACACTCTGATACTACAGTTTCTATGTCTGAGTTCATCCCTGGCTAATACATAATTTCTCTAGCTCTTTTCTTACATTTTTCAATCCCAAAAGGAGCTTTATGAATTAGTTTTAACATATCTTTTCTCAAACTATAAGGTATAATTAGTTTTTCATTGCTAAATAATAACCCTTCCTGAATATATAGATTATTTTTAATTTTATAATATGTCTTTACACTATTGTCTACACTGTTGTAAGATTTAGGCCAACCCTCTTTGATATATTTTACAACTATTTTTAATTCTGGATCTAACTCAGTTTCTTTTTTAAATTGCGCTAGTCTCTTTTCACTCATGGGTAACTATTTTGAAACAGTATGCACAATATTTAACATTTCAGGATCATCCCTCACAGTTTCATTAACAGGAAATGCCCGTGATAAAGTATCAGCGATAAACATTTGATTTCCTGGTACATAGTTTATTTCAAAATCATACTTTAATAGTTTTAAAATAATTCTTTGCATCCTAGAAGATATTTTATGCATAGGTTTCTTCACAATTGCCGTTAAGGGCTTATGGTCACTTTGTATAGCAACTTTACGTCCATATACAAAATTATGATGTTTTTCAAATGAGAAAACAATTGCCAATAATTCTTTCTCAATCTGGGCATAATTCTTCTCCCTGTTTGTTAAACAGCGCGAGACAAATGATACCGGTTGACCTTTTTGGATTAAACAGGATCCTAACCCATCTTTTGAACTATCACATTGTATTATAATTTCATCACTAGCACAAAAAACTTTTAAAATTGGAGCCTTAGCTAACAATTCTTTAATGTTTACAAAGGACAATTCTTGTTCTTTTCCCCGATTAAATTCTACAATTTCATGAATGATTTCTCTTAATGGTGCAGTAACATTAGATACATTAGGTATAAATCTGGAAAGAAAATTCACCATGCCCAATAATCTCCTAACTTCAGTTTTTGATTTCGGTGTTGGCATTGCAACAATTGCTTTAATGTGATCTGGATCAGGTTTTACACCCGATTTAGATATAATTTGACCAACATATTTTACCTCCGACACCCTATATTGTAGTTTATCTGGATTAAACTTTATGTTTAATGATCCAGCTCTTTCAAGAACTTTAGACATGATTGCATCATGTGAATCCTCATCATATTCTGCAACAATAATGTCATCAAAATAAATCTCTACACCCTCAATATCTCCAAAAAGCTTCTGATTTCTTTTCTGAAATACCTCAGGTGCAGAAATTATTACAACACTGACCGCGAATCCCCAACCATGACCGCTAGGATACCGTGGATAAGAAAATGAGATCCGAGTTGGTATATTTCACTTTCTTAATTTTCCCATAATATCGATTGCAATTTTTAGACCTCAGTTCAATTTAACAAGCAGAGTTTTCTTTATTAGGTTCAACCATCTTTGCCGAAAACATGATTCTTCAGTGCATATATGAAAGTTGGAGCTCAGGGCGCAAGAACCAAATCATGTGTATCTATAAACTAGAACAGAAAATTCCCAAATTTTTTTTGTCCCGTAGATCACTTGCCGACTTTTTTTTTGTTTTTCGCAGACCCCTTCCTTAGTGATTGTTCCAAAACTAGTCAGGCAATGTAATATTTATACTCGAGTGTTCCAAATAGAGTGAAACGAAGTATATAATTTCATCTAAGGCGTTCCAAAACACTCAGGTAAAAGCAAAAGGTAAGGAAATACCTTGTGACATGTGCGTAGTTTATCAAATCGGGTGAAAATTCACCCTACATAAGTTTATGAAATATAAATAGTTCATAATTAGTTAAATTATATGCCTATTGTATGAGTATTACGTAAGTATATAGTAAAATCTATGTTAAATGAATTATAGTATTTTTGGAACGCCTATATTTTTATAACCTGGGATTCAGTCTCGCGTACCCTATTTTACGTCTCATGTATTTTGACATCAATTTTTCAAGCCAAAATACATAAAACCTAAAATTTATTTCGTTCACATCAACTCATGGGTCCATATAAGCCATATGGATTCATGACGACGAAACAAAATTGGTGTGCATGAGACGTACATATGATCTAGACCTCACAATAAAAATTCTTATTCTGACGGAGAAGAAATAATCAAAAGCTGCCTGGTAATACTTGCACAAAATATTGGTGTTTTAGAGTCAAAAATATAGTTGATAAAATAGTTTTGTATAGAAATATCATGCGTCATATATTGAGTGAAAGTAGTTTTAAGGTGCAATCGCCAAATTTGGCTATGCTGCGTCAAATAATTGGTAACTGTGATTTAGACGCGCGAAACGAGAAAGAAAAAGAACAATTGGCGGACAAGGAGGATCGACAATACAGAAGAATTGCTAGAGTGCCTAAGAGTCATGAGATTGCCGTACCTACATAGAGAAAATAAGCCCCTGGTAGGCATACGCCGTTTAGATGACATGGACCAGAATGTTAGCGCACAAATTGTTTCTGGATTACAATATTGCAAATGTTTTTCACTAGCTTTGGATGAGAGATATGACATCTCATATAACGTGCAATAAGGCATATTGAATACGAACGATAATTTTGATACAGCGGAAGAACTTTCAGTCAACTAGTTTTAACTACAGACGAGAACAATTTTTTTAAAGAACTTAAAAATATAATTGAAGTTAGCAAAGTAGATAGGGCAAAATTAGAAAGTGTTTGCACAGACTGAGCATCTTGTATGGTCAATAGGATAAAATGTTTTGTTAAATTGCTCGTTGGCCAATGAATTTAGCTTTTTTTCACCGATATTATGAGGCATTTCCATGTGCAATTACAGGGGGAAATTCCCCCCCCTACCCTTATTAGTGATACAGCTTTTTGTGAATAACGGTTTAAATCGGGAGTGAGTGAGTGAGTGTGAGGTTTTATGGTGCAAGAGCCAAAGTAGGCTATGCTGCGCCAAACATTTGTTAAAATCGATTAGAAATTAATGTCATTAAAAACAAGAGACCAACACAAAAACACACATAAAAGATAAAAGGTTAAAAATCAAATATGGTGTAAAAGGCCAATATGTCTTAAAAAAAGCAAATAAGTTATGGTGGGGGGTTTCCCCCACCAAGTCAGAGAGGTTTAAAACAGAGGACTGAAAAAAAAAATACGGCGATGATCATTAAAAACCGGACACATAATTAAAATGTGATGAATCGTGTAAGGGACATGGCAGGAAGGACACTCGGGAGCACCATCCCCAAATAAAAGATGTCTATGGGTAAATCGAGTGTGTCCAATGCGAAGGCGAGTCAGAGGCCGCGGTAGCCTAGTGGTCAAGGTCGTGGATAGCGGCTGGCGGTTTTCGTTCAGTCGCGGGTTCGATCCTTGGCCACCAAAGAACCGCCATGTAGCCGGGGCTGATGCACGTTAAATCTGTTCGGGGCCCAAAGTCTCCCGTTGGCGTGGTGTGGATGTTAGAAGAGGGGGGTGCCAGCTCAGGTGTCGTCCTCGTCACTTGACCGTGGTTCAAAATTACGAGGTCCGTCGCCAATAGCCCTCGTGTTGCTTCTAGTGCGACGTTAATAAAAAACTAAACTAAGCGAAGGCGAGTCAATCTGACATCCGCTCTTCGCATTGGATAAACAGGCCATTCTCAAATGATCGGCTTCACTGAGTGTAGCTTGTTATTGAGTTGAAGATTCCAATATTCCTGCCATGCCTGATTAATGGAATTTAAAATGTGACGAAGTATGTCCTCAAGTGGAACTGCGAGCTGCAGATGATTCGTTGCCGAACACGCAGCTGAGTCCGCTTGTTCATTGCCTAAAATACCTACATGACTAGGTATCCAACAGAATTTAATAACATAACCCTACTATACAGACTACAAACAATGTCTGCAATGTCAACCACAGTAGGATGACTGCGATCGTCCAGATTGACCAATGTTTCCAGGACGCTCCTGCTATCAGTATAAAGGACGAACTTCCGGGACTAGATTTTTCGACTAATTTAAGGACACAGTAAATGGCGACAGCTTCGGCAGTGTATATACTGCAGGAAGAGTCGAGCCGGTAACTGTGCCTGATGTTGTTCGAAACGACACCACATCCGACGTAGCCAGTTCCTTTCGATCCGTCCGTGTAGATCGGAATAAAATCCGCGTACTGACTCCGATGGAAAGCAAAGAGACGTTGGAAAATAATTGGACATGTGGTGCTCTTGCTGTATGAGGCAAAGGGATTATGGTAAAGAAACCTTGGGATATTCCAAGGAGGAAATTTAATAAAACTTCGCTGTTGAACAACTAAGTCATGTAGGCTGAGTTCCTTGATGATTTCTTTCACCCTCTCAGAGAAAGGACGCATGAAAGAAGGTCGAGCTTCGTAAAGTCTCCGTAAAGAAGTACTGATATTAACAGTTTGAATTGGATGAAATTTAACGGAAGAAATGCGATAAAAATAATTGAGTGACAATTTCTTACTTCGCAAGTTCAAAGGTAACTGGTTACAAAGGACATAGAGACTCTGCACAGGTGACGTTCGAAATGCACCACAGCTTATTCTCAGAGCATTATGGTGGATTGGGTCAAGCTTCCGCAAGGTAGTTTTGCAGGCAGATCCGTAGACGATACATCCGTAGTCAATCCGAGACAGAATAACCGACTGATACACTCGGAGTAAAGAAATTCGATCCGCTCCCCAAGAGGTGTTTGACAACACCTTCAAGATGTTGAGGGATTTCTCACACCTCTTCCGCAGATGTAAAATGTGCGGAAGGAAAGTGAGTTTGCGGTCGAAAATTACTCCGAGGAAGCGGACTTCAGGGACGACCGGAATAGACGTATTACGGATGCGAATGTCAGGATCGGGATGGAGACCCCGTTTCCTACAAAAATGCACGCAACTACTCTTACAGGGAGAAATACTATGCCCATTCGCGTCACACCAAGTAACCAAGTTATTAACTGCATTCTGAAGTCTCCGCTTGATTAGATGCATGGACGATCCTTCGCAGGAAATCTGCAGATCGTCGACATACAATGATCCGCGAACAGATGGCTGAAGTTTTAAAAGAATTGGTGACAGGTGACAAATGAAAAGAGTCGGACTTAAAATACTTCCCTGAGGAACTCCTTCAAATTGAGTAAAAGAAGATGATAAAATATTTCCGACACGCACTTTAAAAGTTCTTAAAGATAAAAACATCTGAATAAAAAGAGGCAAATTGCCTCTCAATTTATAAGAATGTAAAGTGCGTAAAATCCCATAGCGCCACGTACGGTCATATGCCTTTTCGATATCAAAGAAAACAGAAACCAAATGATTCCTCCGTACGAAAGCAGTACGAATCTGACTCTCGAGTTGTAAGATGTTATCTATCGTGGATCTTCCTTTACGGAAGTTAGTTTTTAGTTTTTTTTATTAACGTCGCACTAGAAGCAACACAAGGGCTATTGGCGACGGACCTCGTAATTTTGAACCACGGTCAAGTGACGAGGACGACACCTGAACTGGCACCCCCTCTCCAAACATCCACACCACGCCAACGGGTTCCTTTACGGAAACCACTCTGAAACGGAGGAATGCATTGATTCTTTTCCAATAAACGAGACGGGCATTGACCATACGTTCAAGGGTCTTACAGAGGCAACTCGTCAGAGCGATAGGCCTATAGTGGAGAGGGTTCTTTGGATCCTTACCAGGCTTCAGCATAGGAATAACGATTGCCTCCTGCCACTGGCTAGGAAACACATGCTCCCTCCATATTCGGTTGAATAGGTAAAGGAGACTGACAAGTGAATCCTCGCTCAAGTGGCGAAGCATATCGTATGTTATACCATCAGAGCCTGGACTGGTATTGTGAGCCAAGGACAAAGCCTTTCTCAATTCCCACATGTCAAAGTTACAGTTATAAGGGAGTGGTTGCCGACACCTGAAGTTGATAGGTGTCTGCTCAGTACGATTCTTAGTCGCTAAAAATGTAGCGCTATATGAATCGGAGCTTGACTCACTAGCAAAAGAGTGGCCAATGACATTGGCCACTTCGACAGGTGAAGAATGCACAGCATTTGCAGTTTCCAGTATCGGGATGGAAAATTCCCGATACAGGGAGTTTGCAGCTTTTACCTTTCTCCATAACTGTTGACTTGTGGTAGACGATGTGATGGAAGAGACATACCTGATCCAAGATTCTCTTTGACTATGTCGTCTTACTCTGCGTGCAATCGCCCTTGCTCTTTTAAAGGGTATGAGATTTTCGGTTGTGGGATATCGTCTGAAGATACCCCACAGTTTCTTTTGTTTCCTGTAGAATGATTGGCAATCCGTGTTCCACCATGGTTTTCTCATCTTCCGCTTTGAATTCGTACTCTTCGGTATCGCTGCATCAGCAGCGTCCACGATAGAGGTAGTGACATGTCGGACAGAGCTATTTAAATCTTGATCTTGAACCATTGCACCGGTAATAACTGCTAACCGTGTGAATAAATCCCAATCTGCCCGGTTGAAGCGGTAAGTGGGGGGACGAAATAGCCCCCCACTACCATGAACCTGGGAGATCAGGAGAGGGAAATGATCACTATTATAGAGATAATTTAGTACCTCTAAATTCAGCGACGGTAGCAGTGCTGATGAGCAAATGGCTAGATCAATGGAATGAAATGTCCTAGTGGGAGCATGGAAATACGTTTTCTCGTCGGTGTTCAGCAGACAGAGACTATGATCAGAGATCAACTGCTCGATCTGCCGACCTTGAGAATTTGTACCATCATACCCCCACTGAGGGCTGTGTCCGTTAAAGTCACCTAGCAGAAGGAAGGGAGTTGGTAGCTGATTGACTAACTGATTCAAATCCGCTTGAGACACAACATCGTTAGGTGGCAGATAAATGCAGCAGACTGTGATTAATGTGCGGGTATGGATCCGCACAGCCACAGCCTGCAACGATGTGGTCAGTGTAACGACGTTGTGAGGACTGTTCTGAGATGTCAGGATGCAAACTCCTCCCGAAGAAGATGCCGCTGCATCAACATCCAGTCGTACGCAATTATATCCACGCACTCGGGTTGTCATATTACTCTTCAGAAAAGTTTCCTGAAGAGCAACACAGACAGGTTGGTGCGTAGATATAATGGATTTGAGATCCTCTAGTCTGGGTCGTAAACCGCGGCAGTTCCAGGAAACAAAAGTATCCATTAACCAATTGCACTGGAGGTCGGTTCTCCCGACTCCATGTCTACTAACATGGTGTAATCATCAGCAGTTGGATGCAGATCCAACGCTGGGATCTCAGTTTTCTTTATTTTGGGTGGTTTTTTCCGCCCATCCCCCTTAGCCTCTCTCAGCTGGGCGTATTTATTTTTCCTAGGAGATTTAACTCCCCTTTTACTGTTGGTTGTTTCACTTTTAGAAGAACATATTGCAGCTGAATTGGGTTGGTTAAGGTCAGAGTCAGTCTGAGTAGTGCAAGATTTAAATGTTTTTTTAATCTTAGATGCATATGAGACTCCAGGGGTAGGCGTTCGTTGTGAAATAATACGCCTAGCCTCTGGATAGGATATACTATTCTTTATCTTTACAGCCGTGATCTCTTTTTCCAAGTTCCAAGTGGGGCACGATCGAGAATAAGAAGGATGGTCACCATTGCAGTTGACACATCGTTCCTTCAACACGCAGTCTGTACTTTCGTGTCCAGCCTGTGCACAGCGAGCACACGTGGCTTGACCACGACAGTTGGTTTTTGAGTGTCCATAACGTTGACACTGGAAACAGCGCAACGGATTCGGAATATATGGTCGAATGGGACATTGAAGGTAAGCAGCCTTAACAGACTGTGGCAGTTCTGGCGTCGAAAACGTCAGGATGAGGTGCTTGGTAGGAAGCACCTTTCCATCCCGACGAATTGTTATACGCCGAACCTCACAAACCTTCTGATCTTTCATGTTTTCAAGAATTTCCTCGTTCGACACATTCAACAAATCCGCGGCTGATATAACCCCACGTGAAAAGTTTAGACTACGATGAGGTGCAACAGTTACTTCAAAATTAGTTAATTGGCGCAGATTCATAAGGGCGGAAGCTTGCTTCGCAGACGACACTTCCAGAAATAAATCCCCGGAGCGCATCTTGCGAATTGTCTTCACAGACCCTACACTGGCCGTTATAGCCTTCTAGATTAAAAACGGTGAAACGTTGGAAAAAGAGTCACTTTTTTACATGATGAAAAACCTAGCGTTATTGGTGTCTAACAATTGTTGCTCCACAATGGGAGAAGAGGTTGACGGAATTGGGCCTTCGTCAAGGCACGAGGGTTTTGGATCCATAAGTAGTTTTTTGTGTTCACTTCAGTGCGCCTCCACCCACCATAGGAGTCCAACAAGGGGAGGCAGCCCGCCGGACATCTGGCAGTTGCCAGGCACGGCACTTACCCCAGAGGTGGCACTGAAGTATAGTATTACAGCTTCGGGGTGAGGATCCGTCGGTTCACCCGAGGCACCCTTAACTGCAACACTAACCCTATAGCAACGTCGTTTGGGTTCGTGAAGAACCCCTCCGAAGCGATCACCAGCCGATTGACAGGAGCGGGCTCACCCCTGCCCCCCGTCTACGGAGAAGCATGGGCCAAAGGGAACGCAACAGGATCCCCAGACTCCACTTTCCCCCGGCACGGGTCGCCGCACACGGCAAACATGCGGGTCAGGGCAAATAATAACTTGGACTGACATTGATGTTACTAAATGAAATTTTTTATTTTTAAATCCCCAAGAGAATAAACATTAATGAAAATACAGAAAGTAAAGAACAAAAGGTAACGAACATAAAATAACCGCAAAATCAACCCCAAACAGAAAGAAAAATAACTAATTTGGAAATCTGCAAATAAAATCGTAACCAAACATAGATTTTTTTTTTCCTTTCTTTCTTTTACAATTTTTTCACTCGGGTACGTGGTCCCCCGTATTCATCCGAAGATGAGCCCCTGAGAAGAAAAAAGGAAAAAAAGATGCCAATTTGACCAGAAGAGGGGTCGAAAACAAGAGAAAGAGCGCTAGGGCATCCCGGGGGCGCGTCTCCCGTGTTTACCAAAGACAATAAACCCCATGGGAAAGGAATAGATCACTCAGGTCCCTCGGGTTCTTGAAGCCCGTACTTACCTTAAGTAGGTAAACCCCGTGAGGGGGTTAAAATCGGGAATGGGGTGTCCCCTAACTGATTGGCGATGAAAGCTGGTGACTTCCTAGATAGGTTGCCAAACGTGTGTGACATAAGCATTGAGTATTCTTAGGGTTACCATAATAAATTACCACGTTCAAATCATTATCGCCCTTAAAAGTCGCCAATCGCCAAGGGGACACCCTATTCCCGACTTTTACCTTGAATAACTTTTGCTTTTTCAAGGCAATTTTTAAAAGAAAAAAAAAAAGATTAACATATTTCCCATTAATGTAGTAACTAGCTAACAAAGACAAGAATGCTTCAAACTATGACAAATTTAAAATTTTAATATCCATTTTCAGGATTTATTCAGTGATTGGTGATTTTCAATGAAAGGTAAAAAAAATATTGTACTTCTCACAAATCCTTTGTAAGATGTTAGTTGTTACTCACCTGAACTCCAAGTTGAAATTATTGACCTATAGCAAGCACCTAGGGACGTCTTAAGATTTCTTGAGGCCCTTATAAAAAAATAGGCCCACCTGCAATCCTTTAATCTAATTTAGTGTATAGAGATGAACAGTTCAATAAAAGCAATCTATGGTAAAATGAGGTTTATGTGAATATTCATTTTCTTCAAATTAAATTCGCAAACTCGTTAATTAGGTCTTCAACGTCAATTGTTAATAATATTTCATTTTCCATACTCTTCAAGCTTAAATTATTCAAACGGGATCGAGTCATACGATTTCTCAATTCTTTTCTGACCAGTTTGAGTTTTGAAAATGAGCGCTCACCACTCGCGTTAGTAATCATTATTGATAAAAGAATTCTCATTATTATTTCAATATTGGGAAACACTGCGAATAGTCTTTCATTATACTTGCATGTATAGAGTATGCTCATCCCAATTCCAATCTCCTCATACAACAACTGCTCTTCATCTTCATCTGTAGAATTATATTTTTTATTAATCTTTCTCTTTCCCATTTCTTCCCTTTGCTTTTTCTTAGCTTTTCGCCATTAGTGATCATATTTGACTTGAAATGTTGACATTCCAAGTTCAGTTCCTCTCCATTAATGTCTTTATCGTAAAACTTTGATATTTTCTCTTGAGGCATTTATTTATCTAATTATCAAATCGTACTCTAGGATTTCTGTTACATGATTGTTTTTCTACATTTATACAACATTACTACAATCTGTAGCAATGAAATATATATTCTTTTTATAAATGTTCTTTTTTATTTGAGTTTCAATAATGAAAAAAGGACAGTAATTTGAATTTTTAAACGAGTAAAATAATTCTTTTCTATATTAGAAGCAAATAAAAATATTTCTCTGAATTGCAATACACATCGAAATTCTTTTGGAAGATCATAGTGCATTCAAAATGGAGGAAGCGTGCACTTATGCATATTAATCAATATAATAATATTTTAAAGAGTACATTGAAATATTTATATATAAATTAATAAACAATTAAGACGTTATTTCATGTTGTTCAGAGGGAGAGAGAGAAAATTTCCCAAAAAAAGAAAAAGGAGCGAATTATTTTAAACTGGATATTATTTTGAAAACTCTCTCTGTAAAAATCAAATACAATTACATATTATTTTACTTTTGTAATGCGATATAAATATTCGTTTATTATCTTAAATCTCAAAGAAATGCAATGCAAAAATAAAAACATAATTACCTCTTATTGTTTGGAAGAAATTTAATTTAAAGAAAGGAATTGCCGATTTAGAACTGTAGGCCACTCGTTTCTTCGAAAAATTTTGATTTCCTTCAGGGTCATTTTCAACCCCTTTTTTATTTTACTCCTGATGCCTGTCATCATAAAATAGGAAATGTGTTTTTGTCACTTCTGTTGGGGGCTTAAGAGTGTCTCTTGTCCATTCATAAGCGATTCTTAACTCATGTGGGCAAATAAATAAAAGATCGCTGGACAGAGTGTATGTGACCGTTCTTCCCACAGCAGTATTTTAATCAATAGATTGGATATATCTCACTTTAGAAATAAAATTAATATTTCCCCTGATTCTCAGCAAACATTATAAATAGAAATATTTAATATAGAAGTAACTATCTTTAATCAGTCATGTAATAACATTTGACGATTGAAATTATTCTGGTCATAATCTTTTTCAGGCCGAGTAGAGAACGAGATGAAGCCCCCTCAATGGCGAGGCCCTGGGCCCATGCCTTAAGACGTCCCTGATAGTATCATAATGTACTTAAAAACAAATATTAAAAACTTATTTCAACTGCGAGTGATCCAAATGATACTAAATTTGGGAAAATTTGCACAAAGTAGCGATTTTTCAAGTTCACCCGATTTGGTTGTCATAATTATGTTGTAGATTTGGAGCAATATATGTTCGTGAATAAATGTTTTCTATCACAAACATAATAAAATCAAAATATCCTCCCAGATTAAATTATACGCAACTATTACATCCATTTTTGTTAGCAACCAAGAACTAATTGATTTGGGGAAAAAAAAAAAAAAACGAATTCAGAAAGCACACTAAAAAAATTCTCTTTAATTACTTAGGATCCAAGTTTCAAGATTTTTTTTTTTTTACTTTACATCTAGCTTAACTGACCGAGTCTTTATAATCTTAATTGACAACAAAATTTAATTTTCAACTTCTACTTTATTTGTTATAATATTTTTTACACCTCCAAGATGATGAAGATTAAGTTACAGGCAAAACCCTCATAATAGCATTTATTTCATCTTTTTATATATATTTTTATGTTGGAAAAGTTGGAACTGGAAGGCATGATTTCTTCCTTTTTTTTTCAGATAATAGTTCTCTTCCCGTAAAAGTTGGCCAACCCTGATGTCAACGTTAAAAAATATGAGAGAAAAAGGTAAAGATTGGTTGACAAGAAGGGTCAAAAATAAAGAACCACTAGGGTATCCCAAAGGTGAGTGAGCTTTATTTAATAAAGAATTAAGCTCACTCACCTTTAGTGAGCTTTATTTAATAAAGATAGTACGCCTCTTGAAAAAGAAAAATATAACTAAGTACTTCATGGCCAAGATGCCTGTAGTTACCTAAAGAAGGTAAGCATCGAACTTATGACTCAACTCACATTCAGCACAAATTTCTTGACTTAAAATCTACATAATTAAAATTAAAGGAAGGTTAGTGATTAAAAAGAAACCAAGCATTAAATAAATGTTACTTTAAAATATTTGAAAAATTGAAATATACAAGTGGTATACCATATTAGGATTAGAGTAAAAGGAGAGAAAAAAAAAAAGATTTACATTTGTAAACTTTGTAAAATTCATTCATGTTTTGAAACACAATTTTGAAAATAAAAAACAAAAATGAAGTACAGTATCTAAAAATAAAATACATAAATTTGAATAAACCCCATTCAAATGTAAATAGGATTTATTTCTTTAATTATGCCAGTTCACAGATGTTATTAAATAGTGATGCTTGTAAATGAAAAAAAAGAATTTTTAACTAAAGAATAATGTTTTAATACACACAAAAAAATGTATGTTTCCAATCATACAAGACTTTATTTTTAAAAATCAATAAATGCGCATAATTATTCTATTATTTCATACAGACAACATATGTACACAGTACAAATACTATAATACAGGGATTAAAATTTTCAGTTGATGTTCATTAGAATTTCAAAACCACCGGTTTAAATGGATCACATTATAAATTACAATAATGAACATAAAGTTCTATTTTGATACCTTTCTATCTTAGGTAACTGTTACTATATTCATTACAAATGATATGCTGTCTTGAAGAACATTTTTTATGTTTTAAAACATTACAATGCTTTGAAGATGTTTAGTATAGTTAATAAAGTACTTCATTGTGCCATACTTAAAAAGAAGGAATCTAAAAAATTCGACCTTGAAAAATTAATTATTTAGAACCACTAAAAAAATCATTAAAAACTATTGAATTTACATATTCCCAGCAAAATAAAAATATAATAAAAGCATCTTAATATTTTTTTTGTTCAATTAATTTTTAAAATACTTATAATAACTTTATAACTTACAAGAACCCCTTTTACAATAATATTGTACCTAAAGTATAAATTACAGAAATATTTTGAATATTATTTGCAGACATGTACTTTTTCCTCGATCACTCCCACAAGTCATATTATTAATAACAAATATAATTATTCTAATTTAAATTACACATTCTTTATGCACAAAAATGACAAAAGACTGAAAATATATAAAAGAATTATTTTAATGAATTAAATAAGATTAAAGTAATTTTGCATTGCCTAGATTTGAGAACAATTTTTTATTTTTTAAAAAAAAAAGATCCGATTTTAGTAAATGGCATCAATATTTTAGTATATATAGAGGTTGGCTGGTTGACAGAGCGCTTAGGCATTCCAGCCTTTAACCTCCAATCTGAAGTCTGAAAATCAGTTGCATTGGCATGTTACTTGTCCAGAAAATAATATTTTAGTTGTAAGGTATTTGATTAAGGGAAAAAAAAAAAAAGAAACATTAATGATTATTTTAAATATTGCACATAATTTATCATAAACATGCCAATAATTTTTCAGAATACAAAAATTAACTTTTTTAATTCAAGTAATTTTAACATACAAAGCAAAATAAATGCTTAATAATTTTAATAAGAATGAAAATGACATTTTTCCTATTCATAAGTATTAGAGGATAAAAAATTTTTTTGATTAAACAATCTCCTGGAATTTAGAAAATAATCGTAAGTAATTGTTTAAGATAAAATATAATAAACATGGATAAGAACTGTGTTAAATAAGAATCAAAATGCCATTTTTTATTTTAAAATAAATTAATTTCAGCACTTTTCAGATGCATACATTTAATGATCAACTACTTGTAAAATATTTTTCAATTTCTTAAATAAAAAAAAATTATTACAAAGTAATTTACAAATATATTCTTACATGGAAAAAACAGATATAAGATAAATATAGAAATGACACACACAAAAACTTTCTCAAATACTTAATATCATAAAATTAAAATAATTTATTTTGTACAAAATAACTTCATGAAATGGTTCCAAAGCCCTGTTTCAAAAATATACAAACATACAAAAAGGAAAGAATCCTTCAAATTTAAATAAAACAATAACTTTGAGTCTGAAACTATCCAAAAATTTATTATTCCATTCCCAGATGCAATGGTGTAATGAAATGGATATTTGAAGTATTACTTATGCTAAATCCAAAAATCTATAAAAGATCAAGTAAAATAATATTTTGTTTTAAAAAAAATACACATTAATACATCTTTTCTGTAAATTATAGCTGAACACACAAAAACTTTTGATAAAGTTTCTCTAAAATAAAAATATATCTATTGCAGAAAAGTCTTATAAGGTACTGATTTGTTTCAACACTTTGCATAAGGTATATAATATGTGTTATGATGAAAATGCACTTTTCTGTTCTTCAGCACTCAACAAAATATTAGAACTGTAAATTGTTATTTTAAAATCAATGAAATTTCTCTGAATGGATAAGCTTAAAAATCAGAAAAATATTCACTTATGCAGTTCATTTAGTAATTAACAAAATTTTAAATGAAATGTTTGTACTCAGTTGTAATACATTTTAAATAATAAAAATTACATACTATTAGTTAAATGCTATGTCTGACTGAGAACTAAATGAACTAGGCCAAATGGAATAAACAATATTTATTTATTTCATTAGAAATATTAATATGTTTAGTTTACATTACATTTAACAATTTAGATTCAATAAAAATTGTATTTATTAATTTAAATTGTATCCATTTTGTGTGTGCTGGATTTCTTCTTCATTATTATTTATCCTAATTCAAGGGTTTGCAAAAAATTTATTCACTTATAAAAGGAGAATAGTATTATTACATAAAATTTACACAGACAAAACATGTTTTGAGTTTGATGTATTTATTAATATTAAAAAAAAAAAAAAATTTTTTTTTTTTTTTTTTTTTAATTAAATTTGAAAAGGATGTTCAAGACACTCTTATTTTAGGGGGGAAATTCTTATAGAACTAACTAATGACAGAAACTATATATTTTAACATAAATTATAATGTTATCTTCGAACATTCCTTCATAATGTAAACTGTACTCTAAACCATTCAAAATGATAGAAAGTTTCAAATTAGCTGCTTATATAATAAATATATTACTTTCTGACTATTTATATTACTACATATAATACATTTAATTTTCAAATGTTCATTAAACAATATCAAGATCAAGAACAGCAAGATCTTTTTAATTATTCCTAATGAATAAATGCAAAAAATTACATTTTGGTACTAAAAAGAAAACCGATATTCATTAAAAACTTTAACATTAAATACATATGATTCCAAATAATATCTTATATAACATCTACGTAATGCTTTATTATTATTTTTTTTTCTTTCAAATTCATAAACAAAATTTATGCTTAAGATTAAAGAACATATATACGCATATTTGATTAATTTTCACCAATATCACACCTGAAATATTCAATCAGTAAAAATCACTTATTTACTATATTTTCATCTAACATCACAAAGCAGAGTGCAAACTCTTAAAACATTTCAGACAGAAAAAAAAATGTTCTGATAATAAAATAAATTTATGACATTACAAAATATATATCCATTTATTATACTGTGTCCTTAAAATTTTGAAACATTTTACAAATATGCCATTTTACAAATTTTTTTTTGTTTACTTTAAGGAGTAAAGATAAGAATCAATTTAACATTACAATAACGAAAACAAAGTATGGAGAATTTTAATCAAGAAAAAATGTATTTATACAGAAATGAGTAGCACATTAAAATGTGATACACTCAAAATGATATGAAGAATTAAATATTAGTGTTGGAGTATTTTTCAATCTGAAATATTATGCTGAGTTTATATCCAATTCTTTAACATTACACAAAGATATTTTTAAATGTTGAAACAAGAATTAAGCATAAGCCACTGAAAGCTGAATTTAAATTCAGCACTTTAAGCTTCTCATAAAGCCATATTTTTTCAAAAAAGATGCATGGTGAATATTTTGCACTGCCTCATGCTTGTATTATGTATTGATTCTTACTTGACCTTCTACAAACAGAAGGTTCTAATAGAATGAGGCGATATTTTTGTGAAGACTAATTTATATTTATTTTCAAGAATCTTCGTTTAGAGTAATTATGATTTCTATTTTGATAAAATTACTTCAAAATATTTAGAGCTTTAAATTGCACAAAATTGGAATTTTTAAGATATTTAAACAGGCATTAAATTTTAGGCTACCAATTAGTTTACATAAATAAATTTTTAAAAAGGCAGTTTCTATAAAAAAAAAATATGAAACTACAAATTTAAAAAGAAAAATATGTAAAAAGTAAGAAACTGCTTTGCATTTTAGATAAGTCATAGGAAAAATCAATACCAATGCTAAAATCCAATACATTGATACAACAAAACAATAAAAATTGAAGATAGAACAATTTCTAAAAACCAATAAGTAAAACCAGTACACTTCATGTGACTAGAAGAAGAATCAATTCTAAAAAAAATTCAATCATTTAAGAATAATGTTCTAATGTTGCAGTTTTTTATTATAGTTTAAAATTAGTTGAATTTCATAATCTGTAACTCTCTATTTATTAGAATAAAATAAATGATTTTCAATTCTGTACTGGTAACTCTGTGTTATTTATATAACTCATTTTCTGATTTCTTTTAAACAAAATAAAAATTTTACTTTTCAAAATAAAAATAAAAAATTCAGTAGTTTTTAAATATTTCTAGTGATTGCATAGATCTGAAAATTTATTGAAAAAAGAAACATCTTCTATTCTTTTTAAATACTAGCAAAATTAGAAACTAATAAACACTAACATAATTTGCAGCATTTTCATTTATAAATAGAACAGAATAGAATATTTAAATGGCTATTATTTCTTACATTAGTTTAATAACCAATTTATTAGTAATACTTTTTTGTTTCAGAACAGCTACTTTTGAAAAGGAGTTTTCATCAGAGTAACTTAAAAAAAGACCACATTTTTAAATCTCAAAATTGGATTCAAAACATTAAGAAAAAAAAACAAAACATTTTTTTAAAGTCTTTTGAAGTTGTCAATACAACAAATATATAATTCTTATTAGCAAAATGTTCAAGAAATCAATCCACAAAAAATAATAAACAAAAGTAAATTTTTTAAGAAATATTCCAATCAAGAAAAATACTATTTAGATATAATGAATTTTCAAAATAATAGCTAAATTAAAAATACAAATACTGGTTTTACATTTTGAAACAATCTTAATTGGTGTAAAAGCAAGACTTTTTTGATAAAGCACCACAAAAATTCATCTGAACAAATAAGGAAATAGGAATATAAATGCGGGGGTGGGGGTCACTTCTGTTCCATAAATAATCATTTGTCTCATGACAAAATTTACCACAAATTAGTCAGATGGAAAATGTTTATGAATCTTGAATAGTGAAAAATGCTTAAAATCTTAGAAATTCTGTTGGTTGTTCACAATTTTGCAACTAATTAGATATAAATTTAGAATTTAATATAACCAATGATGATAAATGAAAATAGAACTGATATATGCTACACTTCAATTGATCCATGATTTTCAATCAAGAAAGTTTCAGCATTCTCAAAATAGTGTTATAAGACAGTTTGGAAAGAAGAATACATCAACTGAAACATTAACTTATTCATGAGATATCAAATCAAAACTGTAACACATTAATCAATAACTCCCGAGACTAACCCAGAGATGGCGCTCGTAGTAAACCAGTAACCAGGTCTTTCTAGAGTACTAACCTTTGCTTGAAACGTGTCAAAATTTTAAGTCGATCGGACCAGAAACAGCTGAGTTATCGAGGTTGGAGTAAAGTCGTTTTGTAGTTTGTTTAAAAAATGGAAAAAACCGAGTTTCGTGTTCTGATAAAACATCGTTTTTTAATGGGTAAAAACACCTTACAAGCGAAACAATGGATTGAAAAATGTTGCCCGGACTCTTGTCCGTCAAAAGCAACGATTTGTCGGTGGTTTGCCGAGTTTAAACGTGGTCGTACCGACACAAATGACGCGGAACGCTCGGGTAGACCTGTGGAAGCCGTTACACCGGAAAATGTGAGTGAAGTGACAAAAATTATAATGAAAGATCGTAAAGTGAAGCTCCGTGAGATTGCTGAGATGACACAGATATCATATGGAAGTGTATTTACTGAAAAAGGTTTTTTGAAGTGAAGTGAAAAAGGTTTTTTCCAAGTGGGTGCCGCGATTGCTTTCGATGGAACAAAAACAGCAACAAGTCGATGATTCAGAAAGCTGTTTATTGCTATTTACTCGCAACAAAAAAGATTTCTTGCGGGAAAAAAAAAAAGAAGAAGAAGAAGAAAAAATTTTTTGGAGGAAAAAAAAAAAAAAAGATTTGGAAAAGCGTTGGAACGATTGTATCACCCTAAAAGGTGATTAACAAAAGGTGTTATGTTGATGAATAAAAAAAAAATTTGCAAAAAAAAATGTTGTTTTCAATGTTAGACTCGGGAGTTATTGATCGGTGTGTTATGTATTAAGTAAGAAAAGCAGATCTGTATGTTGGTGAGGTAGGAAAAAGAAAAAAGAAAAGTCAACTCTTTAGAAAAGTCATCTCTTGCATATCTTCTTTAAATAACATAGTAGAATAATTATTAACAATTTAATACAAAATAACAGCAGAGATTCTATTTTACACACTTACAACTACTACTATTGACATTCAAACATCAATTAACACAGAAAATTTGAAATAATAAGCAATATTTAACTCTTTATTCAATGACTGAACATTTAATTAGCTAATTTAAAACTTACTTAAATTTTTGTCTATTACCTCTAGTAGACTTTTTTTCGACAACAATAAGAATTAATAATAGCAAAAATAGTTAACTACCTTATTTTTCTGATAAATTTTAATTTAATTTCCATTAAATTTTGAGGCTTGATAATTTTCCAAGTCATTTTTAAGCTTGATCCAAATTTAGAAATCACATCTAAAAAAATCAATGAAAATTTATATCCACAGTTTTACCTTATCTAAAAAGCAAAAAGTATTAAGAATAAAAACTATACTGTAAAATATATATAAATAAAATTATAATAAAAGCTAAAATCCCCTGATGCTTTAAAAAAAAGTTCTATTAGAAGAACTAAGCAACTTTATGTCTCTAAAATAAATATAAATCATTTTTTACAAACAAGTAATCTACAACACATTTTTTAAAAAGAAGTACTTTATACATAAAATATATAAATTTAAAAAATAATAGTATACATTGCATTTATAAAGCAAAAAAAAGTTTCCCAACTTGGGGAATTCACCACGTTAGACTCGTAAAACAATAAAACCACTTATAAAATGAGACCACATGTTTCTAATTTTCTGCTGAACATAAGTTATATATTGTGCTGGATAACATATTCAGTGATATAACCTATCAGACCTTATAAACTTTTATACTTTTAACAAATATTTCTTATTACATTTTCACAATTATTACCAAACATTCAAAATATAACATCAAATATTTATTGCAACAAATTTGTTTACTCTGGTAATGTTTCATAGCTGTGGGGTCTAAGTAACAAACGTGTGCTGGATGAACTACTAAAACTGTCTCCACTGCTATGATTACTTGCAGGGGTTCCAGGTAAAGAGCGAGGATTTTCTATGTTCACAACAAGTGTACGAGAATTAGGTGATGTAAAAGAATCTGAGGAGCTTTCAGGTTTATTTAGAGGATCTGAATTTCTCTTCCGTTTATCATGTACAGGGACAGTAGTATTTTCCTGCTCGTCCACAACAACTACATGCCTTTCTCGACTAACTTTATGCTTTCCAGTAATGGAACTATCACTTTTAATCTTGCCAGCAGAATCATTAATACTACCTGAATCTGCACCTTGGGGAGTGTCCAAACTTGTATCAGTACCTTGATCTACAAGTATTGTAGTACTTGGGTCTTCAGGTGTAAAATAATCAGAATCTTCTCCTCCAGGTGACGTATCTGTAATGCAGAAACAAAATAGAGAACAATAATAATTAATAACAAAGAAAAATTTGATTAAATAAATAACTCAAGAGTTCAATTCACATAAAAAATTGAAATCATTTAACTTCAGGGCTATCAGTTTCAGAGATCTACTTCATGAATTTTTCTGAAATTGCTTCTTTTTTTTTACTTAGTTAAACTTCAGGCATTATAATTGCCAAATATCCTTTCAAATTTAAAAAAAAAGTAAATATAATGCATTTGCCTTTCTTCTAATGTTAATCTGGAATTTTTTGCATTCCAACTCAGACCCTTTTAATTGATTCCTTTATCACTCCTTCTATAGCCTCTTTCTCAGTCAACCATCTTACTCCAACACCTCCATCCTCATCTATTCAGCTTTTCATCAGCTGTTTAACACTCTGTCGCCATCCCTACCTCTCCTTTCTTGAACTAGTTTGCTGACCACCGCTGTGTACCCAGCTAAACAAGAGCCATTTTTACTTTTCTCTTCCTTCTTCAGCTTTCACATCAGCAAAAAAAAAGTTTAAATAATATTTTATTTATTGCTATTGTAATTTTATAATAATAATATAAAATTTTTTTTAAAAAAAATATTTATATGTAATAATACTCTCCTCTTGCTGAAGATTAGACATAGCCTATTGAAGGCACTGAGGAGTTAAAAAAATGATATTAATATTTTTTTATAATCTTATCTCAGGATAAGATAAGAATTTTTTTTTTATTTTTATTTTTATTTTTTTATAATTCTTCTTTTTTTACTTAATTAAACTTCAGGCATTATAATTGCCAAATATCATTTCAAATTTGAAAAAAAAAGTAAATATAATGCATTTGCTTTTCTTCTAATGTTAATCTGGAATTTGATTCAGAGACCACACTGATAAAATATGTAATTATTAGCCATAATATAACATCTAAAAGTGACACTTTTTTTTTAATCCTTCCATAAAGGTTTTAATGCATTAAAATAAAATTTACATAAAATTTTTTAAAAGCTTTAACTTATATCATTTACTGAAATTTATGATGGGATTAAATTAAAATTGTTTTTAAAATTAAATTGAAACTGCCAATTTTGTCTCAAGGTACTCAAATTATTCCTTCCTAACAAGACAACCTCTATTATGTATTTTTTCATTCCTTTTATTTTGTCCATTTCTCAGGAAAATCTCAACATAAAATTAAATTTCTGCAAGGGCATGTTAGACATAATGATATCAAATATTTTGGGTAAAGTTTAAGAATTTTTTTTATTTAATTATTTTGATTTAAATGCAACATAACATTTTCTTAAAGATAATAAATGAAAATTTTGAGGCATCTATAAGATATTTAGAAGAATTCTAATTTTGAAGTTTAGTTTACATTAACGTCGCACTAGAAGCAACATGAGGGCTATTGGCGACAGACCTTGTAATTTTGAACCTCGGTCAAGTGATGAGGACGACACCTGAGCTGGCACCCCCTCTCCTAACTTCAACACCCCATCAATGGGTGGATTTTGGGCCCCGACAGATTTAATGCCCATCAGCCCCAACTACACAGCAGATCTTTAGCTGCCAAGGATCAAACTCGCAACTGAATGAAAACTGAAAGCCACGAATCCGAAACCAAGATCACTAGGCTACAGCTGCCATCTAATTTTGAAAGATGACACTGACACTCATTAAGATTTAAAGTTATTGAGCACACGAAATTACCTGTAGTAAATAAATACCAATTTTTATTCAAATACGAAATATGCAAACTGCATACAAAACAATTGCACAAATTTATTTTAGAAAGAAATATTCAATAGCATCAAATAAAAAAAATATCACCTTTACTTGACTTTTCACATAAATGTAGAGAATGCGGAGTAGACAATGATATAGGACTGCTTCTACTACAAGGTCTGCTTGTTTTAGGAGAACATACAGCCCCAGGACTATCTTCAACAGTAGTATTACTTTCAAGAAGTGATCGTGTCTCTGCTAATTCAGCATCCTTTTCCTTTAAAAACAATAAAAAAATTAACCAAATTTTGTCCCAGGGACTTTTTATACACTACATTTTAGAATTATCATATTTTACTACAATTAACAACTATAATAAGTAGATCAATATTTGAAATATGTTTACAGCACTGAATTACCTATATTATAAACAATAATTAAATTATTTTTATAATTAAAATTTTGCACCTTTATAATGCACATTAAAAATTATTTCTCACTCTCTTTATCCAGAGAGTTTAAATGACAATTAACAGTCACAAAATAATATATTTATTCAGAACAAAAGTAACAATGTATCTAAAAATTAATTAATAAATCTCTGGCAAGTATTTCACAAAATTCTTAGTAATAGACATTATTCATTCGTTTCTCAAAAGCATTTAAAACTGGTTTAAAAAATGAAATTCAAAGAATTAAATTTTTTAAAAAAAATGTTTAAATTTGTTTTCTTCTACTCGGCTGCAGAACAGAAATATAAACTCTTCTTTATTCAAAACTTTTTCTCTTACTTAATATAAAAAAACCAATTGGAAAAAGTTTCCAATAGAAATTTCTAAAAATTTCCTGAATGTAGAGAGAGAGAGAGAGAGAGTATATTGTAAAAATATAGAATTAAAAAAAAAAAACTTGATTTTTTTTTTCAACTTTAAGCAGTAACAATCAATGATGTCATGTTTGAAATATGAAAATGGGACAGATTAGATAGAAATCTTTTAAGTTAAATTAATTAGTGCAGTTTGTGTGAAGTACAAAGTATTTATTGTTATTGTTGTGTGGGAGTGCAGAAAAGATTCACAAAGCCCCATTTGAAATATTAAAAATTCATATAGCAGGCTTCACATTTATGTATACAAACAAAAACACACACAAAATGTTACAATATACATTTTTTTTTTAAATGAGAACTTTAACAAAAATAAGTAGATCATTTTTATTGGTTCTAAGTGTACCATCTTGAACTGATTCATCTAACATTAATTTTACATAAAATAAATTATTTGCAAATAATGCTCCCTGCATAAACACTCAATACCAAAATAATTATACAGTTGCATTTCATAAATTTTAAGATAAACAATTTATACTTCAAGATTTGGAAAGAAAATTCATTTTAATGCAGCCATTACATAGATTTTCCATTTTTAAATGGTTTCTTAACTTAAAAAATACAGAGAAAACTTAAAATTTACATTCAGAATATTTTGCATGCCAATGATAACAAATGTATATGAGCAAATAAAACTGCTGCCAAAAAAAAAATTTTTTTCTTCACACAATAATAATTTTAATTTACTTTCAAATTTTAGTACATATGAACAAAAACTTCAAAGTTTTTTTTTTTTAATATTAATCATGTTACACTAAAAATAAAATAAAATTCATCCAAAAAACTAAAATAAAACTTTATCCTGAATTCTCAGAAATTAGCACTGGGAATCGTGGTTCAAATTCAGCAATTTGATATCAAATCCAATTTGTGTTTTAGTTATACTATATCTTCATTTTAAAACCATTATATTACAAACTGACAATGTAACAATATTTACTCAAATATTCCTTTTTAAGAAATCTAAAAAAACAATGCAACTTTATTTGCAAGTAACACATTAATCATTTGGATAAAAAAGGAGAAGAAACCTGATTATTTAGATTAAAAGAATGCAATTTAAGAAATGCTCACCAATTTGCGCTTAGAAGTTCCTACTTCATTGACTATCTGCATAGAATTAGCAAGTAATCTCATTTTCTCTGGAGCAGAAGATGTTCTGAAACCTTTTCTATGTCTTCTACCTTCTCCTCTTGTTAGGGACAAAGATTCTGTTTTGAGACCCATTTTATCTGATGATGTAATAGATGCCACAACAACTTCAGGAACAGAAGAAGCTTCTCCACTTTCTTGCAGCTTAATAGAGGAAGGAGATCCTTCTCTTTCAGAAGTAATATTTTCATTCAATCTCAATGAGGCACTACTTGAATGATGTCTGAGATACAAGATTATTTAAAATAATAAATGTTCCAAATAAAACAATTACAGTTTTAAGAGTTCATGATAAAAACTGGTATAAAAAAAAAAGAAATACCTGTCAAGATGACGGTGTTTTGGTCGAACATCAGGACTGTTTGTAAATGGAGGAATAGGAGCTGGAACTATTTATACAAAAAGAAGTACTTTTTTAATTTTCAAAATACAAAATATATTTTTATAATGTCAAGTTTATCAAACAATGTTGCATAAAAATAAATTTTTCTAGATCACATATTATAAAATGATCTTTTTCCACAAAAAAAGTGTTCATTGTAGAAGAGGTAAGTTAAATTCAGTTATATATAAATCCCAAAATATCTTTCTAGTTTTAGTATCTATCACTAGATTCATGGATAACCAAATTTTAGAAATGTTATAGCATTATACTAGAATCATACATTGGTTTGCTGATAATAAACTGGGAATAATTTCTAAAGATAACCTTAATGAAAATATTGTGAGTTTTATGACATGAATAATGTAGAAGCAAATTTTGTATGACTGTACTTTTAGAAATCAATTTCTAAGAAAACTTTTGCCCATTAAGAGTTTAATTATCTGAAAATTTGTTTATTCAAGACCAAAATCTATTAATATGTCCATGTTGAGGATTAAACTGATTTTTATGAATAAGAGGGGAGGGGGAATCAACTAATAAAAGTTATAAATGTTTTGAAACAAAGTATAGAAAAAAAAAGAAAAAGAATTTTCAATGAGATTTATTAAAAGGATTTCAGTATACTATAGGAGTTTATATGTATACTAACCCTATATGAAACTAGCATCAACATATAATCTTGTGAAACGCATAAATAGGCATTTTTCCAAGAAAACATTATTGCCATTCCTTCATATTTTCATGAATAATGAAAGAAAGATTGAGAAAAAAAGTTTAAATACTTCTAGTTTCGTTTTATAATATTTGAATTGTAAAAAAGATATAACCAAGTGATGTTGACATATCATACAAGTATGCACACAGATATTATGTGTGTGTGTTGCGTGTGTTGGAGTGTGTGTATGTTATTATAGGTAGTTTGATAGACTATTGAAAAGTAGAAAAAAAAAACTAGAATCTTAATATAGACATATGAAAAGGGCAACTGGTAGAAAATGCATGTAAAATTTTATGAGCATATTTAAATCTTTATCCAAACTAAATGCATTGCAGCTTGAATTATTTTAATAAATGTTTTGTATGAAAAACATATCTAAATATGATGAGCATTTGCACCTCAGAATCAAAGAATTGAAATATCATTTGAAATTTATTAAAGGTTTGCACTTTTTTCTTTCAGGTTTTAAGCGTCTTCCCCCTCCCGTAACTGAAATAAAATTAAATTAGTTATCATAATATTACAAAAATCTATAATAAATACTTTTAAATTCTCAAATTATAATTATACTTACAGAAAAGTTATTCTAAAAAAAATTGTGATTCACCAAATGATAAATTAAGAATTAACATTTCAAACTGCTTAATTGAAAAATTATAACATCATTACAATTTAAATCAAAACAGGTATGAATGTTCCATTTATAACTTTTTTTTACTCTACAATTAATCTTTTGTAATATATATATATATATAAGGGGATACATTTAATTTATCCTTATACATATACAAATGTGTGTGCCTGTGAGGATAAATTAAACTTATCCTTTCTTTTTTTTAAAAAAAAATTCATATTTTTTAACATCCCAATCTTTTTAAAATTAAAACTACTATAACTTCCCAATTTAAACTACTGTAACTTCCACTTTAAGAATTGCACCTGCTTTATTTACTGAAAATTATCTCAAGGCCCAGTTTAAATGCTGAATTAGCGATAAGTAGGGAAATCCCCTTTTCTCTCATGTATAAAAGCACTTGGCATCAACTAAAGGATGTCTTTTGCATTTCTCTCTCTCTACTGATACATGCTACATTCAATGCATAAACTTTGCACTCTGTCATGGAGTGGATAATATCTTGCAATTGGTGAAGTATTTCAACATCGTTTGATTACCAACATGATTTATTAAACAGCATAATTTGAAATTCCTTTCTAAGTAAACAAATAGTGTTAGAGCATTCTGAAATTTCACCAAAATCTCTTCTACAGGAAATAACTGTTAAGTTCTCAAAAAAGTAAAATTATTTTCAATGAATAATAATTAGCATAAAGTAAGTATACATCTGAGCCCTAAGCTCCACAGAAGCAAGAAGAAAAAAAAAACTTTCCAGTTCCTAATGTATTCTTTGTTAACACAAGCAAAAACATTTCAAAGTATAAAAACGATGCCAAAGTTAATAACAAAAAGAATAAAAACAGACAATTCTGTCAAAAAAAAATCTATTATTAAATTAAATATTAAAATTAGAGCAAACAATAAATTATTAAAACAGACAATAATATTCTATTTGGATATTAAAATAAAAGCAGAAGATAAAATATTAAATTGAATATAATTTATCAATGTAAATATGTCTGAAGCAAGCAAAAACGTAATTATATATATATATTATAGGAAAATGAAAAATTTACCAAGAGAAGGAACCAATGGAGCAGAGGGTTGCACAGGACCATTAAGAGCTTCAACCAAGGAAATTGGTTCAAAGCCAGGAGGAATATCTTGAGCAGGCTGATATGGGAAATAAAAAAGACAATTAACATGATCTTTATTTTAGTCAAATAAAAATTATTTGATAATTCTTAACGAAACAGATTTTATTTTTCCTTCAAAAGCATGTGATGAGAAATGCACTTTTTACAGTAAATATTAAATGCATGCAACATCCTTGCATCTTAACAGCATTTTACTTGAAATACTATCATCTCAATTCAATTGTCATACCAAAATAATTTTACTATAAAAAGAATCCAGAATGATATATATCAAACTACCAAAATGTAAAATGTTTTGTAGTTATCAATGGATGAAGTAAATCATTAAAACTCCTTGAGATTCATTCTTTAAAAATGCCTTCACATTAAGATTTCTTATACTTCCACCTATAATATATATTGACAAAACTATAAAAGCCATTTGACAGAATTGATTATTTTATCATCTAGTAATTACACATAGAAAGTTACTAGACTATATAATATAAATAAAGTTCATCCATTAATTTGTATTCATATATATATATTGCTCTAATATATTTAAGAAATATATTCATAAAACTGCTAATTTTTTAAAAAAAATACACTTGATATGATACATTATTAAAAAATTTATATGAATTCATTCAATATAAAAAAAATAATAAAACAATTTTTGCATCTTGTCTTACCTGATTTTCAGCACTATGACTAATTTGTGGCAAAGTTGCATTTGATCTCCTAACAGCTCTAATTGATAGCAATGCACGGAAAGGTGCACGACATATTGGACAATTATTAGCCTGGTATCTCAATGAGTCTGCACAACTATTGCACAAGCACAAATGACGGCATGGTAAAATTAATGTATCTCGGATATCACTTATACAAATAACGCAATCAAATCCAGTGTCAACATCTTCCTCAGCCATATTCTTTGACGGGCAAACATTTTTATTCTCAATGCCATAGATTTCTTGAAGAAGATATAAAATTCCATCAATAAAAATCTTTTGCTTCAATGGTTTTAAAGTATAAGTGTCATCTGCATTTTTCTCAACAGTAGCTAAAAGCATATGTGACTGTCTGGGTTCTAAAAATATAAAATTTATTTTAATTATAAAAAAGGAAAAAGATTTTGTTCTAAAAAACACAAAATATCATTAATTTATTTTTAAAATTTTATACAAATTACAGAGAGAAAAGCTTTTTCTTCACTGAGAGGCAATTTTTATAGTTCCATTTTAAAAGTTATTGAGTTACTTCAATGGGCTTTAATAATCAAACATGATAATATATATATATATATATTTATTTGATATTAATTATACTCACTTTAACAAATAAATAAAATAAAATCAATAACAATTTCAAGTTAAATGTTTTCGTGATTTTGTAACACTTCAACAGGAAAATTTTCTTTTCAATTTTTATTTTAAAATTTTAAGGTGTTCTAAAAACTTTTATTAAACTAAAGCACACAGTTGATTGCACATAATAATTCATATTATTTGAATATTAATCTACTGAATGACACGAAAGAAAGAAAGAAATTTTTGGTATTCTTAGTGATTTATCATATCATGAGTTAACTACATAACTCATTAGGCTTGAGTTTTCTTCTCAAAATTCTAGAAATTTTATCAATGATGTAAAATTATTCAGAGAAAAGCATGAATTCCACTAATATTTAACAATTAAAATAAAAAATTACAAAATATTTACTCAACTTTGTTTCCATCTTGTAAGCAAGTTTTTGCTGGTTAATCTTTCTCCCCTCCCCCAAATTAAAGATACTACAACGACTCTCTTCATCAACAATATCAAAAGTTAAAATGTCTCAATAACTATCCCAAAAGAGACATATCTTTTAGTCTAGGTGGTAAAGGTGCAGCAAAAAGCAACAGGTCAACTTTTCTTCAGACCCACTAGTCCAGGGTTCAAAATAGCAGCTGCTTATCAAGGCCAAACAACTATCTCCTGTTACACAAGGAAGAAAACCATGCAACACCTATTCTAAGATTCTGTGTGATCTAAGATTTGCACATCAGATGGCAGCACAGCCTAGAGCTAATGGTTGCATATGTCCCATTACAAGACACTTGCCTCTGTGTATCTTATAAGACAACCACACATAAATCACAACTAGTGATAATTTAGCAACAAATGCACATGTCGACAAGATCTGCCACTCAACTAGCAACAGCCATTGACAGCAAATGCAAACTGTTCTAAGCAAAACTCTATAAAATAAAGATGAAACGTGTATCAATTGTAGTAGCAGAAGGAAAAGCAGTCTTCTCTACAAATACCAGAATGTTTATCTTCATATCATCACAATGATACTGGATGGGGAATATGTAGCAGCTCTCTTCAACAACAACACAAAAGGCTAAAATGTCTAAATAACTAGCCTGAAGGAGTTGTCAATTTTAGTCTGGGTGATAAAGGCGCATTAAAAAACTACTGATCAATTTTTATTCGAACCCACTTGTACAGATTTCAAAACAGCGCCAGCATCTAAGCCGCCTCCACAAGGACAAAAATCAGCCAGAGATTCATTCCATTTGTTTTTGTATTTATTTGTGATCAACCATACATTAAATGACTGGAATATCTTTTCACATTTCATAATTTATAAAAGGACTTTAAAAAATCAAATTTTATTCCTATAATAAGCAAAATTAAAACTTTATAGAATACAATATTTTAAAACTATTACACCTTACACTCTTTTCAAAGTTGTTATGTATGTAACAACTTGTTTAAAACAAAACTACTACTTACAAAGAAAGGAAGAGAAATCTTTGATAATATATCATCTAAAATCCTGTCATTCAATTTCATAAAATCAAAAATAATTTTAAAAATATTTTAATACTACAAAAACAAGTAATTAATCATTCAAATCAATATCTATATATATCTTCCGAATCAATAAATGCAAAGTAAGTCAAAAATATGATGCCTGTATAATACATTAGCTTTAAGTCAAGACTACTTTTTGTCTTAAATCTATATTCTTGAATAAGTATAATTTAGCTTTTATTTTTACCTTCTCCATCTTCCGCTACACATTGAATAAGAACAGGTATCACTTCCGTTTCAAATTTGTAAGTAAGTTGATCTTCAGGATATTTGCTTGGGTCAAATATATGAGATGCTTGACTGAATTGTTGATTAACTCCCTTTTTATAATGAAAGGTCTCTGAATTCAAAGTTGCATCTCGTGGAGTGAATCTAAAATATACATGAAGAATTACTAATAATAATCCCCATATTTCTTATAATCAAAGAAATTATTAATGTTTAAAAGTAATACAAATATCTGCTATATACTTATAATTTAAAATGAAAAACTTATATTTTAACTTTAACACATAAAAGAAAGCTTCAACTAAAAATAAGTAATTTCATCTAAAATAAAGCACGATTTTGACTTATTGGATGTTGCATACGCTAAATTTTTTTTAAAAAAATCCATATATAATCATACATTTGAAAATACATACATAAACTTTTAAAACTAATCTCAAAATAATAAATTACAAAAAACTCAAGCTAAAGATAAAAAAAAAAAAAGTATACATTAGCATCATGAAATAATTTACTTTTAAGACCAATGAGATTATCTTTTCTATAAAATGAGTAATTATTTAGTATTAATGACATTCTTGACAATAACTACCCTCTTCTTATTTATTATATTACAAAGTAATTGAAATATATATTATTTTAATTATTTTCATTCAAAAAAAAAAAACCATTGAGTACCCACTTTTCCCGCCTTTTCATAAAATTTTATTATATAAACAATAATACAAACACACACATAAAAATACCTATATTACTCTCTACAGTGATGTAGAAATGATAGATAAATTCACAGTAAAAAAAGAATTCCCTCATATTGCACATTGTGTGACTTTAATACAACCAATCAGTATAAAAAAAATGATTACATATAATTAAATAATAAAACACTATTTTCATTTTTAAGTCTATGGGTTTCTTTTCTTTCTTGGTGTTGAAGGAAGAGAAAGGTGAAGAATTATATCATGCAGTTATCACGTTATTTTTCATCCAGTTTCTTCAGATTTGATTGGTTCCCCTCCCCCTTCTATCTTTTTTTGCCTACAAAGGCTGAAGTGTTATCTTTTTTTATAGTTATGTAAGTATTTCAGTAAGGAATTTGTTTACATTTTCTGTTTCTTTGATGATAAAGTTCAAGTTGAGTCAATTAAATCAGACGAGCAATTACCACAACTAACAGAAGCAAAGATGGAGACAAGAAACAAAAAGTACTTTAAAACATTGAAAAGAAACAGGTATTATGAGCAGATTATAGTAATATAATGGAGATAAATATATTTTTGGTGCATAGACAAAAGCATTCACATATTCCATAGTCTAATCCTAGTTATTACATGTCAAAATTAAAAGTAAAATTCCAAAACATGAAACACATACAAAATATGCCTTTTATTGGAAATGGGAAAATAGATTATCCATATAATCCCTGTATGTGTAGTAATCTCACCACAAAATCTCTTATGGTTAAAATACTTATTAAATGCCTCAGTTAAAACTAAGATCATATGGGAAGAAATCAGGAAGTGATTACTCTTCAATGAAATTCCTACTAGTGTATCTCAAGATTATTTTATCACAAAACTACAAGAGACAAACAAAATAGACATAGTTGAGTTCTATTGTTTTGTAAGTTATGGGACATGTCCAAAAAATTCCTCCGTGTTAATTACCATTCTGTGAATGTTATTACCAGAAAGCATTAAACTTTGGTTAATAAACCACAAAATTCAGCTTTTCATACATAAACCCAGACAATGTTCCAACTGTATTAGTTTTTGACATCAATTTTGATTTTACTAACAACCTTCAACTTGCATAAATTGTGGCACATCTTATTTAGGAGAGCATATGGCTAATTAGAATTGCTTGAATTATAAGGGAAATCATTTGGCTAACTCTTCACATTGTCCTATGTGCATTAAGAGGAAATAAATATTGGAACCAAAGATCAAATAACATTTCATATTACCAGAAGCAAGACCATTTCATGATACTTATACTGAAAACTATTCCACAGTATTAAAAACTAATAAGTATTAAAACTTCCCATAAGCCACTTCTTTTGGATTTACTCAGCGAAGCGAAGACAATTTACTTAATAAATGGTTCTACATCTCTGAATTAAATAAGGCTATTCAAACATGAACTGTTCAATCATGTACTGCTCTAAATCATTTTCGATAGTTTTTTGAGAATTCGGTAGCACCTCAGTTGTAGAAGCATGCAATTATTCTTCTGATTCTAAAACCCTTCAAAGATATATCTTTATATAGCTTTAACTTTGGTTATTTCAAAAACTTTTGAAAGAATTTTAGCCAGACCATCTCTTACTTTCTGATTATAGAACAAAAATTTTATTTTCATAATTATAGAATTTTACCTTTTAAAGACAGTAGAAACACAACATATCTCATACAATTAGTTATTAAGGATGTCAAACTGGAAAAAAATTATTTGATGGAATAAGATTAGATATAAAGGGTGCTAATGATTTGTTTTGCAGATGGACTTTTATATGTCTTCAAATTAAAATCACAGGGGGAAAGGCACTATAGATCCATACATTTCTCACATCACTACAAATTCGATGAAAGGATTATTTTCATCAAAGATGGTTGCTCTAAAGGGCATAGCTCAAGGCAATGTTCACTTCCCAAGTATTATATACAATTTATATGCACGACTTTTTGAAACATTGGTTAATTTATGCTGATGACATTTTTAATAAATGCTCTCATCAATCTATGGATATTATTTGTAGAAAATTGTAAAATACTTGGGAAAGAATAACATAATAGTACAGTTGTTGAAAACTTAATTTAAGCCCTGCTGAAAGTACAAATGTGTAACTTTTCAATAAAAGAAATCAAACTTTTTCTAATATTATGCTGACTTGTTCTCCTCTATAGAAATCCTCATTTAAATATTATGGAATATATTTTTCTAAGCTGAATGAAAATATTTTTGTAATGAATCAAGAGAAAATAGAGCTTTGAATAAAAATTAATGACCTTAAAAGTATGACATATAAGCATTACAATCAGAGAATATCTTTCAAGTGTAGTATCTTTTATTATAACTGTTATATCATAGATAAATGGTTGCATAAACTGAAACCTTTCAATATATATAAGCTATAGCTCTCAGAATCATGTTGTGTCTTCCACAAAGGACACCAAACATCATGCTTTTAAACTTAGCTAGACAAGAGATTCTCACCAAAAAAATTAGAAGGTTGGAACATAAATTTTTCATTATCCAAATTTCAAGCAGTAACTTTTCTACTAGGGATCTCAAAAGGCCTAGTACAAAAAATCTAAAAAAAAAACTTGGAGAACAAAAATAACACTATGAATATTTTTCACACTTCGAAAATTAACAGAGTAAATTGTGTCAATCCCTAGGCTGAGGTATTTCACAGAGATTCCATGCAAAATTTAAACAAGTTAATTTAAGTTAGAAGATAAAAATTTACTGATTTCTATTATAAGCAGACTATTTGATGAACTATTATTTCAAAAAAAATTTCATAATAGCTACTGATACTTTTATACACACACATATATTGTATATGTAACATCTATAGCAGGTAAAATGAAAAATGTCTCTTTTGTGCTTACTGAAAAAAAACCACATTAATTCTACCATTACTGCAAAAGCAATAGCTATATGCCAAGTTTTAGGTGATCTAACTGAATCAAACAAAAATTTGTTAAATTTGTCAATTAGCTATTCTGTGCTTTCTGCACTTTAAGAGTACAGTATTCAAAATTCAAAAGTCACTCACAGATTAGCTACACAGATATTTATACAATCCTATTTTCATAATCAGATGATAATATTGAAGATTACAGGACACTCAAAAAATTTTGGAATGAACAGGTGGACAATCTTGCGATATCGGTTACAGAACCAAATGTTAACATCAACTAGATTTCCCCTAAATAATAGTAATATTTTCTAAACAGAATGAAAAGAGTTAATGAAAATTTTCATTCAAGCAAATACTTTTCATAGATATAATATCAAAATGTACAAAAAGCAGAAGACAGGAAATACTAAGCACTTGAATCATCAGAAAAATGGGCATAACTTCAAGTCTTTTACATAAATTCAATTTCCTGATAATACACAAACACTCATGCACTCATGTGATTACATGTAGTACACATTGTCTGATAATAACACAATGTGTACTACATGTAATAACGATACGGAACATATTTTACTGACCCGCAAAAAACACACATCCCATAAATATCACTACAGATAGAATATACTCAAGATAGAACCACAATGCAATTTTACATTTGAAGAGCTTTTGGACATTGAAATAGCTAACAAACAAATGTTGAGAAAATTCTAGCAGATGATGAAATTTTTTGATATTTAATGAATTAAAAGAATATTTTTAAGGGAATAATAGCCTTTGTTGCACTGTGTGTATTCATAAAATAACCAATCTATAAATCATAATTTAACAATTTTTATGTTATTTTTTTTCAAAGAAGCAAATGTCAAAATTCGAGAGATACATATGAAAAAGGCTTATTTCAACAAAAAAAAAAAACTTAATGTGCAAACATAACACACTTAAGTGGTTATCAAAATAATATACATAGCTTCATGGTGAGTATAAAAGGGGTTTTGTTTTAATGACATATAATAGTAACTATCAGAATTTTCTTACTGCATATAGTATAAAATACTTTTACTCTTAGCAACCTGTTATAAAGCTGAGGCAAGTTGGATTTTTTTTTTTTTTTGCAGAATATTCAACTTCAGAAATTTTTAAAGGGAACAAATTTGTAGACACTTCTAGTTGAAGCATCTGCTAACATTATGGGTGTTTCTTGAGCTTGTTATAATCTAACAGTAAAGAGCTGTTTGAGAGTTTATGACTTCAAATGATGTAGTGTATGTTGTACTTTTATGGCAGATAAACTTCAGAGACAAAGAGGCAAAAGCATCAAGCTCGTTGTAAGTTTTCAATGAGAGGAAAACCCTGAGAGTTAAAAAATGACAAGATTGTCATAAAGGAATTATATATAGTTAAAGAACACTTTTGGAGCACTTTAATTATACATAATTAATAGTGGAGTGTCAATATTTGAGAATTGACATTGTTTTAGAATAGTCTATTAGCATAAGACAGAGAAAATTAAACAAAGGAGTTAAAAAGCTATAGTATCCAGAGTCATGACGCACACCTGATCCCAATGGTAAAAAAAAAATCTCTGCCAAAAACAATGAAGGATAAAAGTGAAATCTGTTTGAAAAAGACCATCAGATACTGAAAGCAGATTGTGGTATACTGCAGCCAAAATGACCACAGAACTCAACCAATATTTGCATGTTCCTAAACACAATTGCTGTTAGATGGATGGAGCATAAACAACAAATCTACCAAAAAATAGCAAGTTCAAAACCTTTTCTGATTAATGTAAGGGCTAAAAATTGTCTCAAGTAGTGCTACAACCATAAAGTCTGGTCAAAAAATGCAAGGAAGTATGTGACATGATTCAATGTATCACTGTTTATATTGTTCTCCACAACAGGATGAGTAAATCAGAAGGCACCTTCATAAAAGTAACATTCAATTTGCCTTCTTCCAACTGTGAAGCACAAAGCCAGCTCTGTCATGACAGTCCTTCCTTCAGAACATGGCATTTTCAAGGATGATACACTCTAATCCCTATAGCTAGATGTGCTGAAGTGAGGTTTTGAGAAGAATGCAAAATGCATGTTTCCACTGGCCTATTAGTCTCCAAATCTCAATATTATTAAGTTACTTTTATTTATTTTAGAGAAGAGTCTGCAACTGACATCCACCAACAGACTCTTTACAAGACTTCTCCCAAAATCTCCAAGAGGGATAATTTAAAATTTCAATAAAAACCATTCAGGATTCATACATTTCCATTTCTAGATGCATTCAGGCCATTTTATACGTTAAAAGTGGCCCTACATCTAACTAATAAAGCTTTGAGTCCATTTTGTTGTGTCCATTATTTGACAACCACATGTATGTGTCCATATATACTCACAGACAAATTCACAGTAAAGGATATTCACTTCACCATGTTTGATAATCAATATTACATTCTATGATTACAGATGTGAAAAGAGTTGTTAAAAGCTTTGTAATTTTTATTATTACTACAGGAATTAAATTTGCTTTCTTCATTAAGGATAGTCAATTTAAATAATAATTCCTAGTTTTAAAAATATTTTAGGCAAAATAAGTGTTTGGATTTGAATGACATTGCTAATGGTTGCATTTAAATACATAGTACAGAAATTTATCATCAAAAAAATTTGCTCACACTTTCAGAAATTATTTTGATGTTGGTAAAATGATTATCAATTTTTGAACAGCTGAAAATGGTCGCTTTTATAATTGTTAAGTCAAAAATCATCCAGAATTTATGGAATTAATTTCCCAAAGAATTACTTACAAGTATAGCATCTACACACCTCCTACATCTACACTCTCTATACTTGTGAATAAAGTAGTCAAATGTCATTGCAATATCAAAAATTTTATTAGTTATATCAGTGATAATTTGCTAAATTTTAGTTTTTATTAGTGCAATTTAATTTTATTTTTCTTTCATAAATAAATAAAAAAAAAATTCTGTGCATGAGTTTGTTATGATACTACTTACTATTAAAACTCTCAGACTTAAATTGTTTTATCAACAATTTTTTAAAAAATCATATTTCTTGATACATATTATTAAATTATTTATGATATTGTCTTATATATATTATCTAATTATTTATTTACTCAAATTTAATTTTTTACAAACATATTTATAGTAAATTTCACAACAGAATATAAAATTTTATTTTTTAAAAATGTTTATTTATAAATGGGACCACCAATATGCTTTTAAAAAATATACATTTTTAGTATTTTAATAGGTTTATTACATCCCAACTTTTCAGATTTAAAAACTGTATAATCAACAAATAAATAAAACTTACATTACAGCATTAGGGGTGATTTCTTCACTGCAAAAGTAATAGATTGTAATATTACATCGCACATCAGAATCAAAATGAAACTCAATATTATAGCATGTACTAGAAGGTACATTTTCTGCAGACTGTCTTTCACCTTCTGATGCATCTGGTGCTCTAAGGGAGAGAAATATATTACATATAAACTAATTCATACATTTTTGAACTTAAAAAATAATAACAGAATATTTGAAAAATTTATAGCATTTTAATAAAAAGGTATTATTTTATAATTACATCTTTTAATGATAAAACATTGATTTAATACTTTCTCAGAAGATGCTAGCCAGTTAAACAATGTAATACTTCTCAATTGATTTAATTAACAAAACTTAAACTTCTGTGAGACCTGTAAATCTCTTTCTCTCTCTTATTTTATATTTTAAATCATCAGAATATTTATTTAATAAAAATAAAAAAATTACACATACCTGACAAATCTTAATGATTCTTTTCTGATATTTATCAGACTACGCAATGTTCTTGTAGGTTCATTTGGTTGAGGTGCAGCATAAGGAAACTATACATTAAATAATTATATATGTATTTAAAACAAATATCTATTTTTTTTTAATTTAAACATATATCATTTCTAGAATTTCAAATTTAATTTACCACAGGAAAAAATACAACAAAATTAAATAATTTAAAGACTTACTGGTGCTGGCTTTCCACCAAGAAAATTTAAATCCATATTTTCACCAAACAGGTATGCTTCTGGTTGTTGGGTTTGGAATTTTTCACCCCCCATAATAAAATGACTAGCAAAATATTTACCTGAAATATTACAAAATATACATTTATAATAATTATAAAAAAGCATAATAATTTATGAATAGAAGTCTAAGATATATTTAATTAAAGTAATGGATAAAAGTTGTATATTTTTGCATACTAATGATAACACATTTTTCTATTGATATTCTGTATATATTTACAATAATAATGTACAAATTTAACTAGAAAACTCATTCTTATTGATAATAAAAATTTGATATTTTTCCTGCAAGAAGGAAACAAGTAATAAAGAGCTAAATATTTCACTTTTATTTATGACATACTACAAAAATAATAAGTCACTTATTATAATCAAATAGGGTTTACAAATCTATTTTTCAGAATATTTTTAACTAACAAAATTTCCAAGATTAAAGTAATTGATCTATCTAAACAAACTGAATATTTAATTATGTAAAATAAAAGAAACACGGTGTAAAAATATACTGAAACACACACACATATACATATATGTTTTTAAAATTCAGTTATCTTTTTGAGAAATAACAAAAGCTTTAACTGATGGAACAATTACATATTTTCGTAAAATAGATCCTTTATAAATATTCTAAAAAGTTTTTAATTCAAGTTATTTTTCACACTTACTGATATTTTCCATATCAAAGGAAAGAAAATAAAGTGTCAGCAGATTATATTATTACTAGAAAAATAAGAATTTTTCTACATAAAATGTGACTGTAAATTAAGTCCTTTAGAGATAAAACCTATTTATTCAGAGCTATAGATATAGCTCAGTTGAATTTTGAGTTTTAAAGCAGCACTAAAGTTATTGAAAAATGACACAATTTTTAAATTCAGTCAAAAAAAAAAAGACAGATCTAAGTATACAGAGTTTGTAACAGACACTTTAAATGTTAAACTTCAATCCTCTATTGCTAGCTAATTACAAAAATTATATCAAAAATATTCAGCCTATGATTGATTGGTTTTATTAGCACCCCACTAGAAGCAAAATGATGGCTGTTGGCAATGGACCTCATAATTTTGAACCTTGGTAAAGTGACGAAGAAGACATTTGAGCTGGCATCTCCCTCTCCTAACTTACACACCTCACCAACAGTAGGACTTTGAGTCTCAACGTATTTAACTTGTATCAGCCCTGATTACACAGCAGATCTTTTGTGGCATTAAAGTTTGAACCCACCACATCACAAAAACCACCAGTCAAGAGTCCGTGACCATAACCACTAAGCTACCATGGCCATTCAGCTCATAAAATTTAAGACAAAAATTGGAGTAATATTGTCAAACATTCATTAATATACATGATTCAATAAGATTAAGAGTCAGTAGATATTTTAAAATGGTTAATCTATTTTGTTCAATTTCAAAGTAATGTATAGAAAAATAATAAAGGAAAATATGGATGTAAGACATATAATTATCTATTATGACAATAGACCTACATTGTTTATACTAATGACAATTTCTGACTTGTTTTCATTAACATTACTTTCTCATTAAAATTGCATGCTTAAAATGTGATTTCATTATTTTGAAATGAATTTTTTTTATTAAATACTGTTTGTAACTAATATGATGATTACCTTGTCATGTATAAGTTTTTAGTAACTTTTCTTATCACAGCCAATTTATTTATGTTTAAAGTAACAAACTTAACATTCTTTGAGCTTCAAATAACTATTAAAAGGCAGTCATTACAAGGAGACAATCAAATGCTTAACTGCTTATATTTATAAATATTTTTACTACATATTTATATAACAAATTGCATTTCTATGCAAGATGCATTATAAATAAACAGATTTCTAGTAGATTTTTCCTAAATGTATTAGATCAATAAATGTATTAGAACAATAAACATACATGCAGTTATGTGGATATATTTTACTTACATTCAAGATTCCATTTAACAATATTTTATTAAAAAAAAAAGTCGAACAGATCATGAAACAGTTGAGCAGGAAGTTTGAAAATCTGTTTATTCAACTGAATTTTCCTTAATTATATTTTCAGCATTCTGTTTTGAAGATAATCACAACATTTACAAAAAAAATACAATTTTCAAAAATAAAACTAATTAATTTAAGCTCGATAATAATTTAAAAGATAAATATGTGCAAAAAAAAAAATTTAAATGACAAGTTGTCTTATATATCATATCCGATTAAGAGAATTATAATTTGGTCATCCATATAATATTTATAACAATCGAATGCTGCATAAGATTACTTTAAACACAATATGCAACATTTTCTTCGTTTATATATTACAGTTCAGATTTTTATCTTCATTATAACATAAATAACGAAACAAACCATTTTTGGGTGGATATCGATACGCATTATTTGTGTTGGAATCAAGTTCTTCAATCCTAGCATTCTCACGGCTGAAAAACTGGCCCATTTTTCCTTCACTATGCATCAATCGGAAAACGTTCGTCCCTTAAGTAAGAATTTTCTTCCCTGTCACATCACTAAATCCATTATAATTGCTATAGAATGCGATTTTTAACAGAACTAATTCTTAAGTGGCAGAGAGATGCCCTAAATGAAAACGAAACTCAATTCCAACGCATTTAATAAGTTCAAAGTACGAAACAAGTTTATTAAAGTTTACTATACAGATTATCAAAAGCTTGATAGGATATTGGGCTTGTATTTATTAAAGTGTGCTACATTTTCACTCATTCACCCAATATGTTTATTTACATGCCAGATTTTGGCTGAGTGATTGATTGATTGATTGAATTCTTCTTTAGCCGCCGGATATGTCTATAAAAAACTGTCATCCCCCGTAGAAATGCGTATTTTATGCAACGTCAACATATTGAGCTAACATTGATCCATCACCAGAGGGGAGCTAGATCGGACAGTGCCCATACTGACTGGTTTTCAATTTTATCCTTTTTTTTTAAAATCTTCATTTCAAAACATGTTTCTCTATAATAAATATGCGAGAAACAATTTAATAAGAGACTACCATTAGGTATTTCATGAACACTTCCGTTTAAAAAGCCCTTGTATACGATAATTTATCAATATTAGAATAAAAATATTATAATAACATTTTTTGTATTAGCATTGCTAAAAATAGTTACATTATTTATTCATCATATAATTTTCTAATAAAGTATTATGTAACACAAATATTACAGTAATATTAAAAGGACATTTTTTTGCCCCCGCTATGAAATACTTATAATCTACAAATCTAAAAAAATGTCATATGTGTTGAATTGCAGTCTCATTTCTCATGAGAAATGATCTGGACAAAATAATCTCTCATACTTATTGTTTTTATGATAGAAAAATTGTCTAATGTTATTATTTTTAACTAATATTCTTAACTCCAAAATTTTTAACTTAAATCGGGATGTAGATCTTGTGAATAGATAAAATGAAAACTATTTTTTGGCAAACGCAAAAGAGAAACAACAAGAAGACCAAGCTATCCTAACAACACAAATCAAACACTAGTTCCACTAGTACTCAATAGGAAAGAGGGCTAACGATTTCTTGTTAAAATCTTAATTAGAAGCAACATGAGGACTATCAATGATGGAACTCATAATTTTGAAACTTGGTCAAATAATTAGGATGGCATGTGAGCTCTCCTCCCCTAATCCAAAGCTTTCACGCCACACAACTGTGAGGATGTTTAATCTTGATAGATTTAGCGTGCATCATCCCGGCCATATGACGAATCATGACGACTCGAGCCCGCGACTCATCAACATCAGCTGTAAGCTCGCGATCATGACCACTCGGTTTCTGCAGCCTCAATCTTTAACGTGGAAGAAAAGAGTTTAAGATCTTGGTTTGCCGATCGAGACAATAAAACGAGTTCGTACAGTAATTTATCTTAAGCAAAGCAATAACGTAGTTTTCGACCAGAAAGGAATAAATAGTTTTCTTGGGGATACTAATCTTTGTTACTCCGAAAATAGACCAATCAATAAATCAGTTCTTTTAGTTGTCTTCGGATTTTAAAGATGCTGCATCCCAGAGATGTGTGTGTAATTTCAGCATTATAGCACAAAGTAAATTAGTGACACGGAAATAGACTTCAAAAAACTGGATAAAGCCTTAGATACCAAGCGTTAGTTTCCCAAGCAAAAAATTTTAACTCCTTTTCGTGCTTTGAAAATATAGATTGATCCAAAAACTCGTTTAGAAATCTATATTTTAGTGTCAACATTAATAAATAAAATGACTATTGAAATGCATCATTACTGTGTTAAATCAAAAACGGAAGTGATATAGTGTTTAGCAGTCAATGAGCTTCCTCGACAAAAAAAATTATAATATAGAAAAGGATATTGAGAGAGGTGTTTCTTAGATATTTTAATACACCCTAAAGAAAGATAAAATCCTTTCAGAATGTTTAACATACATACCTAATGTGACAACATATACTTCTGACAAACAAAATAACGTTATTGAAATTATGATAGATTATCAGACTAAAGATAGTGCATGTAGATATGTCATCCTCCAATAAGAAAGGATGGAAGATAGAAATAACAAGGAAAATATTGTAATTGATATTCGCAAAGTTAAGCATGGAAGTGTTAAAAAGTCCTGCGTTTAGTAGCGTTGAAAAAGTTGGGTGCTGAATATTTTACAGATTACACAATTAATGTAATGTTTGAGAGTTGGCTGGATATTTCCAGTCTTTTGAATCAATGTTTTGATATTGCTAGTGTAATGAGCGACAGAATAGGAGGTGTAGTTGCTCGGATAGAGAAATTGTGAAAAGAAATTACTTTTGTATTCACGGTTATCATCGCAGATTGCTCTCAGTAGTCATTAAAACCGTGTCTGATGAACCTGAAAAAAGAAAAATTTTGATTAATATGATATGTTACACAATATTTTTCTCTAAGACAAAATTGCCTAATTATATGAAGGTAGAACCATAGTGCGTCTTCTAGAGCAGCGTTGGAGGGGACACTTGGAAATTAAAGAGTACTTTTGTCAATTTCTCAAGAAGTACTTAAGAGTATTAAGTGTCACGAAGGAAGATTGATTGTTTTTATTAACATCACAATACGAAACATCAAGAGGGTTAATGGTAATGGGCCTCGTAGTTTCATACTTCAGTTAAATGAAGAAAATGACAAATTACTTGACACACTATTCTCCAAACTTCCTTCTCACTACCACTACCATGCACACTTCAAAGTGAGAAATAGGAATCATGACAGATTTGATATACATCTGCTCCGATACACGACACATCTTTAGTGGAATCAATTTTCTAAGCCCCAATCCGATGGAAACAACGGCGGTCGCAAGATCGCGAACGTGACCACGCGGCTATTATGCCCATGTGCAATAGAAAGAGAGCGTTTTTCTAAAGAAGACCTAGCTAAAAGCTTTGATTTGAATACTATGATGACATCCATTTAGATTCGCTTTTTATTATTTTTAATCTGTTAACTCTTGAGCTTCTAAAAACTATGATAAAGCACTTTTCAATCTCAGACTACAAGCCTAAGAGACGCAATTGTCATTATTAAATGCGTTAAACAAGAAATAAAAAACCTTCGGAAAGAAGAAAATTTCTCTTGTATGCTGAAGGATGCAGAAAGCCTCCTACCAGAACCATGGACTTTGTCTCTTGTTCCTATGACCTAGTAAGTCAAGCCACGCAAAACCGTTCATGAATGTAATCAATTACTTTTTTCAAAGTCTTATTTAATGCTTCTCTAAAAAAGTGAATACTTTCAAGTAGTTAACGCTTTCCTTCAACTTGGATACTTTTATAAATATCAAAGTTTATCCTTACACGAATATTAGGACCCGATGTCAGTTAATCTACAACGGAGACAGTTTTGACCAGACATAGGAACTAGGACCGGTTCCTAGTTCCTATTGATCACACAGATACACACAAGGACGTCTTAAGACTTCTTGAGGACCTTATGAAAAATAGGCCCCACCTGCGACCCTTTAATCTAATTTGGTATACATACATGTACAGTTCAATAAAAGCAATTCATAGTAAAATGAGATTTTATGAGAAGATCCACTTTCTACATTTTAAATTCGCAAAATAATTAATTAGGTCTTCAAAATCAATTGTTAATAATTAATTGTTAATTTCATTTTCAATACTCATCAAGCTTAAATTATTCAAACATGATTGAGTCATACGATTTCTCAATTCATTTTTGACCAGTTTAAGTTTTGAAAATGATCACTCACCACTTGCGTTAGTAATTATCATTCATAAGAAAATTCTCATTGTTATTTTGATATAGGGAAACAATGTAAATAGTCTTTCGTTATACATGTATATTGATCCCAATTCCAGTCTCCTCATTCAACAACTGTTCTTTATCTGCATTTGTAGAATTACATTTTTATTAATCTTTCTTTTTTCCATTTCTTCTCTTTACTTTTTTTTTTTTTTTTTTTTTTTTTTTTTTTTTTTTTTTTTTTTTTTGTCTAGCTTATCGCATTAATGATCATATATGACTTGAAATTTTGACATTCCAAGTTCAGTTCCTCTCCATTAATGTCTTTATCGTAAAATTTTGATATTTTCTAGCTTGCTATTTTATATATATATATATATAATTTCCGTCCCATCCAAATTAGAAATATTTTCAAAAAATCCAAACTTTTCAAAAAGCTTCTCGTATTTTTTACTACGCGTTTGAATATTGCAAATTAGAGATTCGATTATAGGTAAAAAAAAAAAAAAAAATCTCCTTCAACACTACGCTATAAATCTTTTCTGAGTGTCTAGACCGGAACATAAATTCAAGCGAAACATCGACAACGACGAGCTCACAGCCAGACTACTTGGTTATCTGGAATATTATTATATGCAAGATAATATTATAATTCTTACAAATTGATAATATTACTATTCTTATCCATATAAGAAAATTGCATAATCACATTAAATTTGTCTGCCAGATTCTGTATGAAATTTTGAGAAACTTGATTTATTTCATTCTGTTTCTTATAAAAGCTCTCTTTTTTTATGGCGGTTTGCAAAAATTTAGTTGATACAAAATCTTTCGAATTCTCCGGAAAATGAAATTTGGAAGCATAAAATGTAACATTATTAAATATAGAATTTTAAAACATTAATTAAATCTTGTGTTTTTCATATCTACAAAATTCCAAAAGTTAAGAAATCTATACCATGAAATGTTATACAAGATTTGTAAGAACATTTGTTTCTGCATTAATTATAAGCAAATCCCTTTTTTGATAATCATTTAAGGATTTAATAAATGAATTTTATTTTTTCTCTTCAAGGGCTCTGCGCGAATAAATTTCGTCAACAAACTTTGCAAGAAGAAACAAATAAAATATAAAGTTTAACAATAATGGTGTCACATTTAAAGTTGAATAATAAGAAAAATATCTGTAATGTTTAAATGTTATTTTAATTTGAAGTTAAAAAAAACAATAAATTTTAATTCGATGCATTTTCTTTTTAGTGAAATCATTACTTAGAAAAAATTAATTTCTTTAGAAATTATTTGTATTTTTCACAGTACATATAGATAAATTTATTTGTATCTAAGAAATTTAAGCAATTTTTCTACTGTAACGTTATTTTCAAAACGCCAGTCTTTGTTAAGCTATGAAACTTATATTTATTTAAGTTAACTTTGTTAAATTATGAAACTTACTAGTACGAGGGAAAACCGAAACGCATCGAAAAATAAATGTTAGTGCTTTGTTTTCGACATCTTTTCATGTAAATATAATTAATAATTTTTATAAATTATATTTTATACGTATTTACAGTTAATTGAAAGTTGATAGAAATAAGGATTTTTATTTTGGAATTTTAGAAAAAAATAATGCACTCAATAAGTTAAATGCACAAAAAAAGCAACACACACAAACAGGTTAAAATAACATTCCCCCCCCTTAGTTATATAACTATGAAGTAAAACTAGAAGTAAATCAAGAAAATAAAACAAAATTTAAAAAACCAATAAATAATTTTAACAAGATAGAATAAAAAGCAGAGAATAGCTTATTTTAGAAAACGTATTGGTAGTAATTTTCAAACGCAGTTTTCAGCTTGCTAAAGAACGAGATTGTTCATAGTTTCTCAAACACACTTCGAATTCTGAGAAAACTACATATCGGGTACGAAATCCACAGAACGAGTCACAAATCACCATTCATCAATGAGACACGGGGAAATTTCATGTATTCTTTTGCATAAAGGAGGAGGGTTGTTTTTTTCCCCTCCTTTTCTCTTATGAGTAATACTGACTTTTCTAATTTAATTTCTTACAAGTAAGGTAATTTAAAATTTTCAAAGTATATGCATTTGAAAGAGCATAGGTCCCCTGGTTTTATTTTTTTTTATCTTCTGATTTATTATATTTTTATGATCGTTTTAGTGCGCTGGATGGGAATTTTCAGATCTTTAATAAATATTTTAAAATACTTGAAATTTTTTAAAAAAGGGAAAACCAGACAAATATTTTTTTCCCTTTTTCGCTTTTTTGAAAGCATTTTATTCCATGCAATTAAAAGCAATACCTTAGCTGTAAATAGATAAATAGAAAAGTACGAAACTCCGCAGGAATAACATTACGCTCCAGATTTCTTGGTGTCGTGTCGACGAGTGCCTTAAAGGTTTTATCTCAATACTAACTGGAGTATACATTTTCTACATGAGTGAACTTTTAATATTAAATGATCAGTTTTTGAAAAATAAATGACCAGTGGTAGCTTAGAATCTACTTTTGAACCAGTATAAGATGATATACAGAAAAATTATGAATAATTCAGTAAATGAAGACTCTCCTCTTATTAATGTCCTAAAAATATTTTTTTAAAATAACATACACATTTTGGTGTCGAGTTATTCGAAAAAGAATTGTTATTTTGCTACTAAGAATAAATAAATAAATACAGTGTTCTAAAACCATTATGCCAAATCTCACGTAATATGCATATAACTATATATGTTTTTTTTTTTACTACTTTCTTTTATATTTTTTTTTGTTCTGTTCAAGAAAATAAAGGAGAAAATTCGCTTACTAGCTTATAAATAAAAAGGTGTATAAAAGAAAGTAATATATAACTCTCCTTTTCGTAAGAATTCTGAAGGTGATGAGATCAAATTGTTTAAATAATTTCTGTTAACTCTTTCATGGAGAGAAAGAACAAAGCTTTAATTAAGTTATTACTCCTTGCATGCAATTTTCCTATTTTCCTGTTATGATTATTTCATTATTATTATTAATGTACAAAATATTATAGTTCAAATTATCATTATAATACAGATATATATATGTACTATATACCAATATAAATTAATATTAGTTTTATCACATACAGTTAATTATTAGATTTCCTTAAATATTTTTTTTTTAAATTGTGAATGAAAATTTATATCTAAGAAAATATTGAGTAAACCATTTTAAAATGGAAATGATATGCAGAAAAAATTTGTGAAAGGTTTTTATACTGTATTGTCTTACATAATATTTGGTATTTCTTAAAAGTTCTGAGAAAAATATATGTTTGTATCAATACGAAATATATATATCGTTGTTATTATGCTTATCAAACGGAACAAAGAATTATGGTAAGAATGAAGTCATAGATTTCAAAATCTGAAGAGCATTATTACATAAATTATTAATTAGGAGAATTATATTTATGTAAGTAATTTTCCTTAACAGTATTTTATACCAATATATGATAAAATATTAGCAAATAATAAAGTATTATTAAGTGATAAAGTATAAATTTTAAAATTAATGTATATATGAAAAATTTCATTTTATGCGGGAAAATCTGTTTAAACATACACACGCAAATAGAAATTTTCTAGTGAGGGGTCATATTCACTAAAAATCTCTAATTTTGTACTGTGTTAGACGCGTTGACCTTTTTTGCTTTCCAAACTTATAAAAATAGATATATTTTCATGTCGAATGGAGAGGTTATTGCCCAAGCAGGTGGATATTACTTAACTGGAGAGTATTATGCGTCGTTATTGCACCAATCAAAGTGAAGAGATCAAAGAAAAACATCCTCATTTGAAAAAGGTTCTCATCCATCAAGACAATACACTGGTACACACTTGTGCAGTTTCGGTGGCCAAAATCTTGGAATTAAAGTTCGAATAATTACATTATCCACCCTATTCACTATATTTGGCACCAGTGACTTTTTTTTTAATTTCCAAACTTTAAAAAACTGCTCGACGGACACTGTTTCATGTCGAACGAAGAGGTTATCGCCCAACAGATGCTATTTTGAGGATCTTCCGAAATTTTATTTTTTAGGTGGCTTATAAAACATTTGAAACGCTTGGGGAAATGTATAGAGCTAAAAGAATACTATGTAGAAAATAATATGTTTGTGTAAAAAAATATGTGTAAAATAATATGTTTTTTTTTTATCTTTTTCTAAGGACTTATTCCAAGACCCTCGTATCTTTCTACTACCACAATCATTCTATTGTCACAACATTTCAATCATCACATTCAATTCACCATCACTTTTACATAAAATTCTTTACATCTATTCACTCCACTTCTAAAATTTATCTAATTTGCATAATCGCATTTCATTTGGCGGGAAAGGAGTTGAAAAACTAAATATAAAGTCATTGAGAAACCCTAGATCTTAATTAAGAAAAAGTTTGCGAATAATCCATGTTACAGCACAATCGTCAAAAAAGAAAAAAAATTACACCTGAACAAAATTTATTTTACTATTAATAGCTCAAAGGGAACTTAACTATAGCGCTAATAGATTAATTAATTAACCTAGTTAATCAACTTTTTCGAAATAATTTTCTTGTTAAAGAATCTGATTATGGAGAACTATAAAAATAATGGTCTAAATAGTCTATTTTCTAAATATCATACAAATCTGATCATTAGTCCGAGATGTATAAAGGAAACCTATCAGGCAGTTACACATTAGATTATTTCGTAAAAACTATTAATCTTCAAAATGAGAAATATCTTTTTCAATACGAATCTTTAAAAAAAAACTAAGTAGTTTTTACTTAAATAATTTATTATTCTACATTTTTAAATAATAATAATAATAATACAGCATAAAATATATTCTTAAATTAATGTTTGTTAAAAAGTAAAACAGATTTTTTTTTATCTTGTATTGCAGGGAGTACTTGCAAGTCTAAATAAAGAGTAATGGTATAAACTTAGCGTAAATAGAGAGAATCAACATAACAGGTCAATTGAAAAGTCCCTGGCCCGACACATAGATGGCGCTACTAGAATTAAATCCATATGTTTTTTGTTAGCCCTAACCCTCAAAAAATGCGTGTATAAATTTGACAACTGTCGGATCATTAGTTTGTGAATTATAGCATTTTGAGTGAAGCAACTTTTGTTATTGTGAAAAAAATGGATAAAAAGGAATTTCGCGTGTTGATAAAATATTGCTTTTTGGAGGGAAAAAATACAGTTGAAGCAAAAACTTGGCTTGATGCCGAGTTTCCGGACACTGCCCCAGGAAAATCAACCATCAAGGATTGTTATGCTAAGTTTAGACGTGGTGAAATGAGCACCGAAGACGGTGAACGCAGTGGACGCCCAAAAGAGGTTGTTACCGACAAAAACATTAAAAAAACCCACAAAATGATTTTGAATGACCGTAAATTGAAATATTGAATGAAATAGCAGACACTCTAAAGATATCAACTGAACGTGTACATCATATCATTCACGAATATTTGGGTATGAGAAAGCTCTGTGCAAAGTGGGTGCCGCGCGAGCTCACTTTTGACCAAAAACAACGACGGGTTGATGATTCGGAGCAGTGTTTGAAGATGATCAAGCGTAATAAACCCGAGTTTTTGCGTCGATATGTGCCAATGGATGAAACATGGCTCCATCATTTCACTCCGAAGTCCAATCGACAGTCATCCGAGTGGACTGCACACGATGAGCCCGCTCCAAAGCGTGGGAAAACACAACAGTCGGCTGGCAAGGATATGGCTTCTATATTTTGGGATACGCATGGAATAAGTTTCATTGACTACCTTGAAAAAGGAAGGACCATCAACAGCTACTATTACATAGCGCTATTGGACCGTTTGAAGGACGAAATCGCCGAAAAACGGCCGCATTTGATGAAAAAGAAAGGGCTGCTTCACCAAGACAATGCACCGTGTCACAAGTCAGTGAAAACGATGGCAAAAATCCATGAATTGGACTTCGAATTGCTTCCTCATCCACCGTATTCTCCAGATCTGGCTCCCAGCGACTATTTCCTGTTCTCAGATCTCAAAAGAATGCTCGCTGGGAAGAAATTTTCGTCGAATGAAGAGGCGATCGCCGAAACTGAGGCCTATTTTGAAGCAAAGGACAAATCGTACTACAAAAATGGTATCGAAAAGTTGGAGGGTCTCTATAATCAGTGTATCACCTTTGAAGGGAATTATGTTGAATAAAAAAAACTAATTTTGCCAAAAAAAAATGTGTTTTACTATGGTAGGCCGGGAACTTTTCAATTGACCTGTTAAATTACTAATTTCAACAACAGGAAGATGAAAATCTCTCTCGAATTTACAGCTTTGAGCGAGGTACATAAAAACATATGAAGCAACTTCGCTTCAGTTCATGCTTCCCTGCATAAGTTATCGAAAAAAATATGACTCGCAGGTGGCCTTCTATCGACCATGGTCGAATGTAAAACGTGGATCAAAGTTTAATTGGATACATCGAAAGAATGAATGTAGGTTTATGGCGCAAGAGCTGAATCCAGCTCTAGCGTTAGAAAATGAGTATCGCTACAATATTTTTTTTTTTTTTTGCTTTTCAGCACCACGTGATAAGTGAATTGATAGTTAATTACTGTTAGCTAAGAAACAGTCATAAAGACAATCTGTATTGTTATCGGATATTTAGACTCAATTGTTTTCAAAACTCTTGGAGGGTATTGCATTGAATTTGTATTTAAGGGTTT
>BMAW01126575.1:352330-461787 GCA_019974015.1 Nephila pilipes
TACATCAGCGCCACTGATTAAAAAGGCCTTACTCAACCAGCCCGAAGGGATATCTTTTCGGCCTGGTTGGTAGGCCCGTCATCTTCGGATCCCTTGGACCAGGGTTCGAATCTGCGCTGCCGTTTCGCTACCGTCACATATTTACCATAGACAGTAAACCCCATAGAAGAAAAAAAGATCACTAGGGAGCCTCGGGGTCATAGTGCCCGTAGTTACCAAAGATGGCAAGTCCCTGGGTTCCCTGATATAATCCCCAGGAGCAGGGTGCCTGGCTATATCCCCAGACGCTGGGTGGTACCCATTTTTGTCGCCTTTTAAGACATGCATGAGCTACAGTGGGGATATTCTGTCCTTCCCAGTCACCACAAGGGTCAAATAAATATTTAAATGTTGCATTTGTACAAAATTTGAAAAATAATTCGATTTCCTTGTTGACTATTCTAACATATACGTTTAAACTAAAGAGAAAAATTTAAGTATTTAAAAATTCAGTAATGATTTAATATCTTCATTTCTCCACTCTATATGCACTAATACACTCTTATTCATATTTGCTATCATTTTATTCTCGAATAAAAACATGCCCAAACTGATACTTCAGTTCAATTCAGTGCTATCACGCACTGACATTTTTTGAGCCTTGGTCATTGCCTCATGCTCCGAGTAATCTTAGAATGCTTGTTTGTACTTATACTTGCTCAGAAGATGTAACCGTGGTAGCCCAGTGGGCATGACCACGAAATCGGGTTTAGCCTTTCTTTTTCGTCGAGTTACGGGTTCGAGCTCTAATGCCACTAAGGATCCACCATAAAGCAAGGATGATACATGTTAAACATGTCGAGACTCCAAGTCCTTCTATTGGCGTGGTGTGGTAGTTTGGAGAGGGGGTGCCAGTTCAGGAGTCATTGTCGTCACTTGAACGAGGTTCAAAATGATGAGGCCCATCGACAATAGTCCTTGTGTTGCTTCTCAGTGCGACGTTAATAAACATTTAAACAAGCAAATTGCTCAGAAGATTCGGAGTTCTGTTCACTCAGAGCACCGAATTAAAACAAGAATATCCGATGTAATTTAGAAGAAATCGGGATGTTTAGAAACTATGGGTTTAATTTAAAAAAAAAATTTCAACTTTTTGAATATATTTTTTTGACTTACATCTCGTTATTATTGAATAGGGCCATTCACCAGTTGTGAAATAAATTAGGATCGGTGGTTAAAGAGAAGTATAGGGTGATTCTTGGCAATTTGTGGGGATGATAATGATTTCAAACTGATGTGTTAGCTTTTGATAATTCTGATAGCTTTTCTTTTGGAGATACATCTGCGTAGGTCAAGTATTTTCTGTTCTTCAATGCTTTTCGATAAAAGGGGCAGACGATATTTTAAAAATACATTACAATATTATTATTATTTATTTTTCGATTTTTTGTAATTTTTTCCAAGTCATTTGTTTTCCGTGAAGTGATTGTGTAATAACATCGCACTAGAACAAAACGAGGGCTATTGGCGATGGACCTCGTAATTTCGAGCTTCATTCAAGTGACATAGAAAATATTATGTATTGTAATTTGTTCCATAAAATTACTATAATCTTAACATTCTTATTTAACAACCTTTAAATTTGCCATTTTCATCATCGGCATTTGTTTGATTTTCGTTTATTGATCTTTTTTATGTCATTTCTTACATATCATTACTTTAGCGACCTATTTTATAATTCACCAACCTTTCTCCGACATTGCTAAGGGTATTCAATACATCACTTTAACCACGATCATCAGCCATATGTATTGAGCTTCCGGTGTTTTGAACCAAAAAAAAAACGGAAATAAATCCTTATACTTCGTTAACCAAAACTCAAATGTTATAAACATTGCATAAATTATTGCATACATATATGAATATTTCAGTTCCTGTCACAAAATAGGCTTTATATTCACCTCGAATTCGCCTCTGATAAAATAAATAAAAAAGACGGCCCATAAACCCGCCTTTTCCTCTTATAGTTTTGTCTCGTCTTCTCTCTCTCAATAGTTCCTCTGAACATGAATTTTTCTTTCCTCCCAATATATTTCACTGCTGCATCAGCTTTTTCATAAATCGTTTGATCATCTCTTTATTTGTTTACTTTATGGAATATAGGGTAACAAAGGCTATTATCCCGGAGGTCGAGAAGTTTGACTTGGTTTTTGGAGGTGTAACTGAACAATAAGGAGGAGAACCTATCTCTTAACTATATTTTTTTAGTCATTTTTCCTCTCTCCAGCACAGAATAAGAAGGAAGTGTTTTGTATTTATCTTTTTTTCTTTGGATTTGGTAAGTCAACCAATTTATCAATTTTTTTTATTTCGAAAATCTGGAGGCGACTCAAGCTGGGTCACTCCACATTTAGAGTGAGGGATTTGGATTATAATCCCACAATGAATGACGTGATGAACTTGGATAACTCTAAATACTTTCGGAGCCCTAAAAGCGACCAAGAGCTCATAATAAGGGTGGGTAGTAGAAAAATAGCTGAATTTACAATTTTTCTGGAAAATAAACAAAAGGCGTCTCCGATTCCTAAATCAAATCCACAATATTTACAAGCAGAGATAAAAGGGAAAATTCCTAAATATGAAAAAATTTCAAATTTGTCTTTCACACGAAACGGTAAAATAAAATTAAGTACATCTGATACTGTATACGCAGCTCAAATCCTCACAATAGAACAAATATTAAATATATCTGTGAAGTCCACTATCGTTTGGGAAGGATTCACTTCTCGATTATTCCTAATCTATGAAATTCCTACTAATGTACCACTAACAGATATGGCAACAGAAATCCAGCGTATGAATAATATTGAAATAGTAGAAATGCGACGCTTCTTGAAAAGCGATAGCAATCAGTTTTCCCCGATACTAATCACCATCCTTGGCACTGATTTACCTGACAATATCAAACTATGATTTATTAACCATCGTATCCAAATTTTCATCTATAAACCCAGACAATGCAATAGATGCTTCAGTTTTTATCACACTTCTATATTTTGTCAAAACCCTATCATCTGTGTTAATTGTGGCATATCACACACTGACTCTTGCACCACTTCTGTTACATGCACTAACTGCAAACGAGACCATCCCGCTAATTCCCCTTTATGTCCTGTTTTCATTAAATAAAAGCAGTTTATGAAATATAAATGCACGAATCATCAAACATTAGGAGAAGCAAGGAGGAAATACCAAGAAAAAACTTCAGATAACTATTACAAAATTTTAAAAACAAACCCTCCAGACCAAAATATTCAAAATTTAGTAAAAAGATTAGAATGCATTATTACTTCTTTTCAGGGTGCCTTATGAAAACAAACCATAGTTATCATGGAAAATGTCCAAAAATTGATGGAAACCATGTTTGTACAACTGTACAATATGTTTGTAACGGGGAAAAAATCTACATCTCCGAATCGAAAAAAGTCCTCAAATAAATTGAACCAGAACTTTTGCCTCCCCATATCGGGTGCATCGAATAACCTGAATGCATCAAATGATATTGGATGATCCATTTGAATAAATTTTATAATATTTATTTTTTATGTGGACAAATTCTCCATGTTTTTAAAAAAAGATTATCCCTCCAAGGAAGGATAGAATTTTTGCATTTTGCCTTTCCCCTTTTCTCTTAATTTTAATGTTTTTTTCTGCAATGGAATTTAGAAGCGTCAAAAACAAAACTATTTGGTTCCATATTCCTCCATTCAGCAAAACTGACGTTTGGATCTTCCAGGAAACTTTTTTGAAACCTGGCGACAAATTTCACCTTCCAGGGAAAATTATTTTCAGGCAAGACAGACTCTACAGACAAGGAAAAGGATTGCTAATAGCAGTTCCTGCAAACACTTCTGCTCGTCAAATCCCTTCTCCAATAGTACAAACGCCAGATATTGAAATGCTAATTATACAAATATATATTAAGAATAATCCTTTTACATAATAAACTTATACACTCCCCGGGGACTTGATCAATATTTCATTAATTTGATCAATATTTCATTAATCAAATCCTACTTGGAATCCTTAATAGATCCTATCTTAATTTTTGGAGACCTTAACCTGCATCACCCGATGTGGGGTTCGAATCATATCTCGCTTCATAGTACAGATTTTGTAAATTGGTTAACCGATTCCAATTTTATCCTTCTCAATACTACTGCCTCAACCAACAGAGGTAATAAATGCTCAGCTACTCTGATTGATCTCACCCTCTGCTCTGCAAACTTATCCGGAAACACGAATACTTACAGTGACACAAACAATTGAGGATACACCTTACTTTTACTTGATAAATCCAACTTTCAATCAAAATAACACCTTAACCAGAAGTGCAAACGAATTTTTATTCTTAGACATAACAAAAGGTTTAATTAACAGTAAAAATAAAGAAAAATCAACGACAAAATTCTAAAATAAAACTTTTTAGAGGCATTTCAAATAAACATAAGCAGATTTTTACCTCAAAAAATTGAGGATACACAAATGAAATTTTTGTTTAACTACCACTTGATTTCTTTTTGCTTGCTACTAATAATCTAAGTTTGGGAAATTTTATCCTAAACTTTTTCAACTGTTATTTCTGTCTTTTGAAGTTGGTTATGAGAATATAAAGCTGTAATTTTAAATGGAAAATGGCTCCTCGGAAAGAGACTAGTATTGATGTAAGAAAATTTATATTAAGGTTATTTAAGAAGGGAAAATCTTATCGTGAAATAGCTGAAATTGTCGGTAGAAGTCACTCATGTGTCCAGAAAATCATTGAGAAATTTAAACGCGATGGATTAATTCAAAATAAGAGTGGAAGAGGAAGGAAAAGTATTCTGAGTGATGTAGCTAAAAGGGAAATTTTAAAAGATATCAAGATTAATCCTAAACTGAGTGCAGTCAAACTAGCTGCAGAAACTTCTCGAATAATCTGCAGAAGTGTAAGTGCTGAAACTGTGAGAAATGTGATTAGACATGCTGGATATAGCAGTCGAGTAGCTAGAAAGAAACCTTTCATAAGCTTACAAAATCAGAAAAAGCGTTTGGAGTTTGCAAAAACTCATCAGTTGAAGACAGAAAACTTTTGGAAGAAAGTTATATTTAGTGATGAAAGTAAATTCAACATTTTTGGAAGCGATGGTCGTCACACCGTTTGGAGAAAGCCGAACACCGCTTTGGATCCAAAAAATTTACGTCCTACAGTTAAACAAGGTGGTGGCTCCGTCATGGTTTGGGGTTGTATGGCTGCAAATGGGGTAGGAAATTTAGTTTTTATAGATGGTATAATGGATCATAAGCTTTATATAGACATACTCCGCAACAATCTTAAAGAAAGTGCACAAAAATTGGGTTTAGATGGAAATTTTATATTTCAGCACGACAACGACCCCAAACACACGGCACGTAATGTCAAAATGTGGTGTCTTTTTCATTGTAAACAGCAATTGCACACACCGCCACAGTCCCCTGACATCAATATCATAGGAAATTTGTGGGCCACACTAGAAACAGCGGTACTTTGCATCCAATAACGACTATTACGAACCTCTTCCCCTTGATTTTCTCAATAAAGAAAATGACCTTTTTAATAAACGTTTCCATATTTCTGAATTAAACAGAGCTATAAATTATGCTAAAAATGCTAGGCCAGGAGCAGATCAGATTAATGTAACTTTACTAAAGAACTTGAACAATAGACAACAAACAGTTGTCCTAAACTATTTTCAGCATTTGTTTAAGAATTCTATTGTTCCGCAGTCTTGGAAACACGTAATTATTCTCCCTATTCCGAAACCGGACAAAGACAAAACTAAATTTCATCCTACAGACCAATAGTTTTAACTTCTGTATTTTCTAAGACATTTGAAAGGATCTTGACTGGACGCATATCTTATTTTCTGACAATAGAACGAAAACTTCATACACATCATTACGGTTTTGTACCATTTAAAGACAGTAGAACTGCCACCTACCTCATTAATAAAGATATCTTAGATGCCAAACAAGAAAAAAAATTCTTTGTTGGAATTAACCTGGATATAAAGAGAGCCTATGACTCGGTTTATGTAGATGTCTTTTATACAAATGTTTTCAAATCGGAATTACCGGGAAAATAGCTCTATGGATTCACAAATTCCTGACTACTCGATCTCTTCAGACTCGATGGAGGGGCAACAAAATCGGTTACAAATTATCGGTTATCTCGCAAAATCGACTATGCCTCTGCCTGGGCACGTAATGGGGCAGTTCACATTGTCCGGTTGAAACGAATCTCTCCGTCGGTAACTCGTTTCCACGTTAGGAAAGGGTGGGGAGACGGAGTCTGGCGGGGGCCCTGTCGAACTAGAAGTCAATCCGTAAATTTTTTTTCTTATAAGGCAATTATAGATACAACTAAAGGTAATAAAATTTTGGCTCCCAAAGCGATAAATGAAGCAATTAAATCAAACAATAACACATGGGCTGATAGAGTGGAACAACATGAATCAAATTCTTCAGAGAGTATCAAGTCATCAACATCTGACATTTGTACGAAAAATTCTAACTTCCATTTCTTTCTGATTAAAAGAGAAACAGAAAGTTTTGAGAAAATATCTCCCTTTTTAATCCAAAAGGGAATTCAAGGAATGGTAGGAGCAGTTCAGGATATAAAGAAACTGCGTTCTGGAGACATCTTAATAGAAGTCTGAAATTCAAAACAAGCTCAACTTGTTATAAATCTTAAGACCTTCGAACCCTTCACCGCATAGGAATCTGAATTACTCTCGTGGCGTGGTATCCTCAAGGGAATTGGAAAATGTGTCGGAGGAAAAGATTTTGGAGAATCTGCAGGACCAGCTGGTTTGTGGTGTCCGGAGGATTACGATTAGGAGAAATGGTAAGGTGCTTAATACCCAGCACCTCATCTTGACCTTTTCGACTGCTACCTTGCCACAGACTGTTCAGGCCGCATATCTCCGACGCTCCGTCTGACCATATATTCCAAACCCTTTGAGATGTTTTAATTGACAACGATATGGTCATTCCAAGAACGCGTGTAGGGGACAGTTGACGTGCACTCGCTGTACAGCAACAGGACACGATAGTGCTTCCTGTAACGCTGCAGAAAAGTGCGTCAACTGTCAGGGCAACCACCCTGCATACTCTCGTTTTTGCCCTAAGTGGGCCGAAGAAAAGAAAATATCTACGGTGAAGATGCTGCAGAATTTGTCGTATCCCGAGCTCGCCGGGTAGTCTCTTCCCGTACTCCTGTACAGGGAAAAAGCTACGCTACGGCAACCCAGACTATTAAAGTATCCAAATCCACGCAATTTCCTGAACCTGTTCCTACCACTAAGAAACCGCAGCCTACCAAAAAGACACCACAACCTACCATTAAGACACCGCAATCAACCACAAGGACTCCACAATCAAGGAAAAAATAAATATACTTAAAACCCCTTCCTCTGTTAAGGCTAATCAGACTAGGTCATTGGCCAGGTCAAAGGCTTTGCAGAGACAAAAATTAAAATCTGCTGCGAAGAACAGCGTTCCTCTCAAAAAAACTAGGGTCACTGACGGGGATGCGGTGGTTTTACACCCATCGCCCGAAGATTATGATTCCATGGGGGTCCTGGAAACGGGAGCGGCCGGCGGATTTCGTTCAGTCGCGGGTTCGATCCTTGGCCGCCAAAGACCCACCGTGTAGCCGGGGCTGATGCACGTTAAATTTGTTCGGGGCCCAAAGTCCTCCCGTTGGCGTGGTGTGGATGTTAGGAGAGGGTGGTGCCAGCTCAGGTGTCCTCCTCGTCACTTGACCGTGGTTCAAAATTACGAGGTCCGTCACCAATAGCCCTCGTGTTGCTTCTAGTGCGATGTTAATAAAAACTAAACTAAACTAAACCTGGAAACGGGACCTTCATCTTCTAGTGTGCCCAATTAATGGCTTTTGTTTCCTGGAACTGCCGTGGTTTATGACCCAGACTAGAGGATCTCAAATCCATACTATCTACGCATCACCCTGTCTGCATTGCTCATCAGGAAACTTTTCTGAAGAGTAATATGATAACCCGAGTGCGTGGATATTATTGTGTACGACGGGATGTTGATGCCGCATCACCTTCTTGTGTGTAATTCTGGAGGTGTTTGTATATTGTGGCTTCCCAGAACTATCCTCATAACGTCGTTACACTGACCACATCGTTGCAGGCTGTGGCTGTGCGAATTCATGCTCGCACTTTAATCACAGTCTGCTGCATTTACCTGCCACCTAACGATGTTGTGTCACAAATGGATTTAGACCAACTAGTCGAACAGTTACCAGCTCCCTTCCTTCTGCTAGGTGACTTCAATGGACACAGCCCTCAGTGGGGGGTATGATGGTACACATTCTCGTGGTCGGCAGATCAAGCGAGTGATCTCTGATCACTGTCTCTGTCTGCTGAACACCGACGAGAAGACGTATTTCTATGCTCTCACTAGGACATTTCATTCCCTTGATCTAGCATTTGTTCACCGACACTGCTACCGTCGCTGAATTTAGAGGTTCTAAATGATCAACATAATAGTGATCATTACCCTCTCCTGACCTTCCAGGTTCATGGTAGTGGGGTGCGATTACTCTCCCCCCCCCACTTATCGCTTCAACCGGGCAGATTGGGATTTATTCACACGGTTAGCGGTTATTACCGGTACAATGGTTCAATATCGAGATGTTGATTACTCTGTCCGAAATGTCACTGCCTTTATCGTGAATGCTGCTGATGCAGCGATACCGAAGGGTAGAACTTCACAGATTGGTAAACCATGGTGGAATAAAGATTGTCAATCATCCTACCGAGAACAAAAGAAATTGTGGGGTATCTTCAAAATATATCCCAGAACCGAAAATCTCATAGCCTTTAAAAGGGCAAGAGCGTTTGCTTGCAGAGTAAGGCGACATAGTTAGAAAGAATCTTGGATCAGGTATGTCTCTTCCATCACGTCGTCTACCACAAGTCAACAGTTATGGATAAAGGTAAAAGCTGCAAATTCCCTGTATCGGTAATTTTCCATCCCGATACTGGAAACTGCAAATGCTGTGCATTCTTCACCGTTCGAAGTGGCCAATGTCATTGTCCACTCTTTTGCTAGTGTGTCAAGCTACGATTCTTACATCGCTACATTTTTAGCGATTAAGAATCGTACTGAGCAGACACCTATCAACTTCAGGTGTCGGCAACCACTCCGTTATAACTGTGACTTTGACATGTGGGAATTGAGAAAGGCTTTGTCCTTGACTAACAATACCAGTCCAGGCTCTGATGGTATAACATACGATATGCTTCGCCACTTGAGCGAGGATTCACTTGTCAGTCTCCTTTACCTATTCAACTGAATATGGAGGGTGCATGTGTTTTCTAGCCAGTGGCAAGAAGCAATCGTTATTCTTACTCTGAAGTCTGGTAAGGATCCAAAGAACCTTCTCCACTATAGGCCTATTACTCTAACGAGTTACCTCTGTAAGACCCTAGAACGTATAGTTAATGCCCGTCTCGTTTATCAAATGGAGAAGGATCAATGCATTCCTCCGTTTCAGGTTGGCTTCCATAAAGGAAGATCCACAGTAGATAACATCCTTCTACTCGAAAGTCAGATTCGTACTGCTTTCGTACGGAGGAATCATTTGGATTCTATTTTCTTTGATGTCGAAAAGGCCGTTCTCTAAAAGGCATTTTCTTTGACCGTACTTGGAGCTATGGGATTCTGCGTACTTTATACGGTTATGGTCTGAGAGGTAATTTGCCTCTTTTTATTCAAATGTTTTTATCCTTCAGATCTTTCCGAGTATGTGTAGGAAATGTTTTATATGACTCTTTTATCCAGTTTGAAGGAGTTCCTGAGGGCAGCATTTTGAGCCCCACTCTTTTCATTTGTCACATTTCTCCCATACTTTCTCCTTTGCAACCATTATTTCATGGTTCATTATACGTTGACGATCTTCAGATTTCCTGCGAAGTATCGTCAATGTGTATCATTGAGCGACGACTTCAGGCTGCAGTCAATTACCTGGTTACATGGTATGACGCGAATGCGCATAGTATTTCTGCCAGCAAGAGTAGTTGCGTGCATTTTTGTAGGAAATGGGGTCTCCATCCCGATCCTGACATTCGCATCCGTGATACGTCTATTCCGGTCGTCCCTGACGTCCGCTTCCTCGAAGTAATTTTCGAACGCAAACTCACTTTCCTTCCGCACATTTTACATCTGCGGAAGAGGTGTGAGAAATCCCTCAACATCTTGAAGGTGTTGTCAAACACCTCTTGGGGAGCGGATCGAACCTCTTTACTCCGAGTTTATCAGTCGGTGATTCTGTCTCGGATCGACTACGGATCTGTCTGCAAAACCACCTTGCGGAAGCTTGACCCAGTCCACCATAATGCTCTGAGAATCTGCTGTGGTGCGTTTCGAACGTCACCTGTGCAGAGTCTCTATGTGCTTTGTAACCAGCTACCTTTGGCTTCGCGGCGCCTGAAACTGTTTCTCTATTATCATTTCAAAATGTCATCTCTTCAATCTCATCTATTGCAGAATATTAATATCAGCCCGTCTTTAAGGAGATTGTACAGTGCGCGTCCTTCATTCATCCGTCCTTTTTCTGAGAGGATAAAAAAATTCATCGAGGAACTCGACTTACATGACTTGGATGTTCAGCAACGAAGTTTTATTAAATTTCCTCCTTGGAATATCCCAATGTTTCTTTACCATAATCCCTTTGCCTCATACAGCAAGAGCACCACATGTCCAATTATTTTCCAACGTCTCTTTGCTTTCCATCGGAGTCAGTACGCGGATTTTATTCCGATCTACACGGACGGATCGAAAGGAACTGGCTATGTCGGATGTGGTATCGTTTCGAACGACATCAGGCATAGTTACCGGCTCGACTCTTCCTGCAGTATATACACTGCCGAAGCTGTCGCCATTTACTGTGTCCTTAAATTAGTCGAAAAATCTAGTCCCGGAAGTTCGTCCTTTATACTGATAGCAGGAGCGTCCTGGAAACATTGGTCAATCTGGACGATCGCAGTCATCCTACTGTGGTTGACATTGCAGACATTGTTTGTAGTCTGTATAGTAGGGTTATGTTATTAAATTCTGTTGGATATCTAGTCATGTAGGTACTTTAAGCAATGAACAAGCGGACTCGGCTGCACGTTCGGCAACGAATCCTCTGCAGCTCGCAGTCCCTCTTGAGGACATTCGACGACACATTTTAATGCTTATTCATCAGACATGGCAGGAATCTTAGAGTCTCCAGACTAATAATAAATTACACTTGGTGAAGCCGATCATTGGCCTCGGTGGAGCAGGCCCGTTTTTCCAATGCGAAGAGCTGATGTCTGATTGACTCGCCTTCGCATTGGACATACTTGATTTATTTACAAACATCTTTTGTTTGGATAAGATGCTCCCGAGTGTCCTTCCTGCAATGTCCCTTACTCTATTCATCACGTTTTAATTGACTGTCCGGTGTTTGATCATCATTGCCGGATTTTTTTTCATTCATCTTTTTTAAATCTATCTGACTTGGTGGGGGAAAACCCCCACCATAATTTATTTACTTTTTTACGACATGTTGGCTTTTTACACCACATTTAAATTTAAACTTTTTATCTTTTGTATGTCTTTTTGTGTTAGTCTTGTGTTTTTAATGCCATTACTGTATAATCAATTTTAACTAGTGTTTGGCCCAGCATAGACTATTTTGGCTCTTGCGCCATTAAAACCTACAGTCACTCACCTCCCAAAGAAATCATCTCTGGAATACTCTCAAGATAAATCCACAGATGAATACTATCAAAAAACTCTTGGAAACAATAGTCGCTAATAAACAAGTGTTCAGAATATTCCTGCAGAAACTAAAGTTTAGTTTTCATTAACGTCGCATTAGAAGCAACACGAGGGCTATTGGCGACGGACCTCATAATTTTGAACCACGGTCAAGTGACGAGGAGGACACCTGAGCTGGCACCATCCTCTCCTAACATCCACACCACGCCAACGGGAGGACTTTGGGCCCCGAACAAATTTAACGTGCATCAGCCCCGGCTACACGGTGGGTCTTTGGCGGCCAAGAATCGAACCCGCGACAGAACGAAAACCGCCGACCGCGAGTCCACGACCTTGACCACTAGGATACCGCGGCCCTGCAGAAACTAAAGTACTTTGACATTTACTGAATGAAATACATCTTTTAAATGGGATTATAGCCTTTGCTGCTCCATATCCCACAAAAATCAATCAATCAAAGGCTATTATTCCATCTCGTCTCTTTAGTCTTAGAATGCATGTAAATGTGGCTAGTCACAGTTATCTACAAACTACGTTTAATCTATATTCTGCAGAAAAGCCTACTTCTTTCCTAACTGGGTACATTACATTATTTGCTGACCTCAAAAGTTATCAGATATTTCTTAAATTATCTATAGGCTTATACGATAAAATAACATAGAGAAAAATTAACGGATTTTCTACTTTTATAGACTTATAGTCTCTAGAGTAATCACATTCAGGTAAAAGTGCCAACAATGCAATATAAATTGTTTAAATTAATCATGACTATTAATTAGTTACAGGGCTATGAGTTAATTTAAAAATTAAAGTGTTTGAATGAAAATAAAGCCAATTGAATCTGACGTTTTGGTAATGACCCTGTGCTTGAATGGAAAGGGGTTAGAAAGGAAAATATTAGGGTTCTTTAATACAGTCTTCTTTCCAACAGTATACAAAATTGTTCTCTGGTTTATCTTCAGGATTTTTAATAATTCTGTATAAACGTGAATTGAATTATCTTGGAAATTGTCATGTGTTCCTTCCCTTTTGAGACGGATTACAGGATCGTCACTAAAAATAAAGTAATTGTTCTTGTTGTCCAGGTTTAGATATCTAAAAATGGCAACATTTTCTTTTGTTATGAAAGTGAAAGTTGAGAATGTGCGATAAATTTTAACCTAAAGATGTGAAATCTTGGCATTCATTGAAAAATTTCTAATTAAAATAGTTTTTCAAATTGTGAAAATTATTTCTGTATGATATGGAGTTATTTAAGTTTCTGCTAATTAATATCTTCTATAAATATTTTGTACCATTACTTGAAAACTTCAAAAGATAATCATTATGCCGGTATAAATTTATTTTCGTTTTTCCTCATTTTCTCATAACTTTTTTATAGATTCACTGTTTTAGAAGAAATTAATAAATTCAAATGTATATACATTTTACAGTGTTGATCGGATTACATTTTGTCAATAATACTGTGAAAAGATTCATAAAAAGTTGTATCTGATTTTCTTTTCAGTTTAATGGTTTTCGTGAGTGTTTACTGATACATTTAATATTTTAAATTTGCTAACTGATTTCTAGAACAAATGTTTTTTCTAATATAAAAAATAATTTCATTAAATAAGATCATTCTTACCTTTGTAATTATTTTGTTCTTCAGCCATAATTTTGCAATCAATATGAATAATTTGCATTCACACTTATTTTAATTTTTCCAGTTACTTCTACCAAAAAAATAAATACAATGAATTTATCGCATCGGGAAGGTTTTTGGAGTGTTAAAATGTTGTGAATTTTATCATTACTTAAAAATAACATTTTATTTTGATTTTATATTTTAACCAACTAAGTTAAACTTTAAATAATTAACAGAGAAATTTATGTATCGACACTGAGATTAATCATTTTCATATGACTACATAATTTTTATTCTAAAAATTCATTTGTAAGTTATGATAATTTTTAGCAATATTGTTGCGTGTAAAAACTGAAGGAAAATGAATGAATTTAATTAAAAGCTGTATATTTAAAATTGGAAATGGTTGTAAAAGTTAGATAATTGAATTAGTTGTATTTATTGTGTAAAAAACTTATTGCAAAACTTCTAACTACAATAATTTTTGTTTCAAAGGGTTAATTTATTTTTAAAATTTTTATTTACACAATTTAAAATCTGCCAAATTTTTGATTAATTGTTGGGAGAATCTTATTTAACAAGAATATGAAAAGTGAGACACTGCTGTTTTTCTGTTAGGAAAGATCATGCTGATTAAAAGAAATCGAAGTTATTTTAAAACAGCAAGGAATAATAATTTTTGGTAGAAAGTTAATAATATAATCCATATACTAAATTTATTTATTAATAAGAAAATTCAGGTTTTCTGAATTGAATTAAAATAACAACGGAAGTTCAAAATACTTTTTACTAGTCTTTATTTAAAAAATAATTTAATATTAATTGTATGATTTAAATTCTTTATTATTATATTAATGATTGAATTAAGAATAATGTATTTCTTATGGAACTTTAATCCATAGATGAATTTACATACTAAAATTTAGATTAGGAATGAAATTAATTATAAGTATATATTTGAATTTGTATATTTGATTAACAATGTTTAATCTGAACATTGCATTTTATAAAAATTTTGTCAAGCAAAAGATTAATTACTATGAATTTCTAAAGATTGAAAGCATAAAGTATTTACATATGTAGATTTCCATTTTTTTTTTATAAATTCTTTAAAAAAGTATAATATATCTAAAATAAATTCTGAATAAAAAAAAATTCTGAATATAAATACAATTTCTAATTTTATAAAACATGGATTGATTTGCAATATTTTACTTTTTTTTATTACTCTTTAGTAATTTCTAATTTTCTTCTTAAATTTTATTTATAATGTTTTTGTAATCATGAACAATAAAATTTCTGAAGGAAAGACAGAATGTATATTTTTAAGTATTTGTACATAGTTGTTTATTGATTACCTAGATTTCTCTGTTTTGATCATGCCAAGCTGCCTATTTAATATTCTTCAAGAAAAGTTTAGACGCATTTCATCTATAGGCTAAAAAAAATTTTTTTTTACTGAAAAATCAAAGTCTTTCCTCAATTGATACATTTATGTTGTACATGCAATACGTTTAGCTGCAAAAGAGCAAATTCTTTAGTCAAACAGGTTTCAATATAAAGTTTAATTTTTATGCTACAGTTTTATTAGTGAGTTGTTAATGATAAATCATACTTATAAATTGTAAATTTTATTTTTAAATTTACTGTGTTCAATAATAACATTTTAGGTAATTTCCTGATGCATCCATTTCTCTAAATCATTTACAGGTTGGACTGGTTTAGTACATAACTTCTTTTATAAAGCAGAATATTGTAAAATCAAAATTTGCTTCAGAGCTGCTAGCCTCTGCTCTTTTTATTATTTTATTGTTCGTAATTTAAAAAAAAAAATTATGTGCTGTATGCAATTGATATTCCTTATGCATTTTAAATTGTACTGGTTTAAAATATTCATATATAATTTTCCAGCATTTCTTCTTAAAAGAGTTTAATTTGCTTGTTAGTATGAACTTAAATAGTAAAGTACACTAATGTATATCAATGTTTCTTCTTTATAGATTTAGCTTTTGTGCATAACAATTGATTTGCATATTGATTGTTACTTAGTGAATATATATATCTACATAGTGAGAATTTTTTGAATGTGCTGTAAGAGAGAAATGGTTTTAAGAGTTATCTCCTGTATGTGGTAGAAATCACAGTAGCTGTGTGGTTATGATTGAGCTTTATGATATTCATGCTGATCTGCTAGTTTGAGTCCTGATTTCATCCAAGACCTGTAATTGATAATCAGTTAAGGGGAATGGGGGCTGGAAATAAATTTCATTTTGGTTCCATGTTTTCATGTGATGAGGTGTAACATGGTGAGAGAGCTTAGAGTAAAGTACCATTTCTGATGTGATCCATGTCACTTATCGATGGATCTAAATTACATGGTCTGTTGTCAATAGCTCATGTGATGCTCTAAAGTGATGTGTTATTTTAAACTAACTAGCCAGTCTACATTTAGTAAAGGATCAAGGAGTTGCTATGAAATTTTTGTGAGTGATATGTATGTATACACAACTCATAAAATCTTCTTTCAAAAAAAATTTTTTTTTTCGTTTTAAAATTATTATTTTTACTTTCTCTAAATATTTTTTTCTTTTCTTTCTGTGTTTGGGTATTTTATATTTTCTATTTTTATTGATCATCCATAGATATAAGCATTCTGATTTACTATTTTACACTAGAAACAATTGTTATAGAACTAAAAATTTTTTTATGAAGAACTGAAGTATAGTTTATTTTTTATTATTTTGGATGTAATGAAATAATTTCCCTTTGTATAACATTTTGATACCTTTTTCTCAAATATTCATGAATAATTATTTTCTACAAGCTACATGATAGAGTATTTATTATAAATAATATCATTTAAGTTATATATAATGCTAATTTTAATGTGTTGTGATTTTTGACTACTTAATGAAAAAATGTTCAATTGCTAATATTTGGCAATTTATCATTGTAGTGTTTGTGCGTTTAGTTATGAGTTGTTTACAATTCGCAGTGGTATATAATATTATAAAAATAAATTAATTCATATTATTTATGTGATAAATAGCTCATAAAATTCACTGCTGAAATTTGTTATATTTTACCACGTAAAAAGTGTTTTATAAACACTTCTTACTTAAAAATTAAAATCTTGCATTCTGTACTTTTTTTTTTGTTAAGTTCTTTTTAACTGTAAATGTACTATTTTTACTACCTGGTTTATTTTTTAAAACAGTTATATATATCAAATAAAAAGTATTATTTATTTTTGTATTGAAATATTGTGTAACACAAGTAAATCATGTAAAAAACCAAGATTAGACTTTTAATTCTTATATTCAATAACAATACTTTCAGAGCATCAAAGATTGCTTCATTATATTGTGACTTTATCTTGGAAGCATAGGTTATTTTAATAAAGTAATACAGGATACTCATTCAATGTTTCTATAACATTTTAATTTTATAGGTTTCTCATCATTTTCAAGGAGCAAATTCATTAAATCCTTGTGAATCATGTATGCTGAGTTTTTTTCTTTTTCTTTTTTTGCAGTTCTTTATTATACTTGATTTGTACATGAGTTGTTAGTTTGTTGATTAATTTTCTATTTTTTTCAGAAATATTTCTCCATTTGTGACTTTTTTTTTGGCCAAATTTTTTTATGTAAAACCATTCTTGAAATACTGCATTTTACTTGCTTAATTGGAGATTCTAATAACATAAAATAAATTATTATCTTTGAAATTATGTAATATGTATGTATATATATATATTACTACATCTCGGTATAAAGCTATTTTAACCATTCAGTTTTAAGAGTATAATATTTTTTTTTATCTTTTTATAGGAAACAAGAAGAAAATGTGACAGACAAATACCATTTTGTAACACTCTATCCTTTTGGAGAAAGAAGGTAGATAGTACAACACTTTCATCCAGTCTATGTGTTCTTTCATAAGTAAAAGTCACTACATGTCTTAAATTAAAGGCATTTAGTAAGGAATTCAGATAACATGTGTCTTGTATTCAATGGATGGAGAGGACAATTCAGCGGATTCCTTGTTAAACATTGACAAAAATGCTTGGGAAGAAACAACTGCAAAAGTTATTCAGAGCATTGAGGAGCGCTGTTTGAGAAAAGAAAATGAATATGAAGGCGCAGTTACTCAATTTGGAGCCCAAAGTGAGTTCTCAAGACCATGGTCTTGTCATAAAGCTCCAAGAAAATCTCAACTTAAATCTGATACTGGTGGAAAAGGCAAACATGAAACTGAAGGTACTAAAACTGTTACAATAGATTTAGGAAAAACTGGATCAGCAGCTGATGATGGTCAAACTGGTCCTTCAGGAACATCATTAGAAAATCATTTAGAAGACATTAAATACATTGATGATAGTGCCAAAAGTTCTTTGTCTACAAGTTTAACTGAAACACCAGCTCCTATACCACAACCACCACCTTCCACTCCTTATCCTCAATCTCCTCAACAACATTTGGAGCGATCATGCGCCTCTGTTCTTGAAGAGCGTTATTGTCAAGCATTTATTAGCTCTAAAAATGAACAGATAGCTGATAGTTGGAATCGACATTACACATCTCCTCGCCTTCCTCCTAATCATCATTTATATGCTCCTAAATTCAGGCATGAACCTAGGCTAGTAGTTAGTCCTTTGCCTTCAGAAAAATCAAAACAGGAAAAAGATGGTGCACATTCAGAAACAGATTACTATTCAAGGAATTCAATTGGGGACTCAGAGCATCAAGTTACCCAGAATCTTTATATAGAAAGAGATTTTAGGTAAGTAAACATTTTTTTCCCCCTATTCTAATGATCTGTAAATTTTTTCAAAATATTTCAATTTAAGAATTGATGGTATTTGAAATTATGAAATATTTATAGTAATATTTTAACAATTTATAATTTTTTCAATAAATATTGAAATAAAAGTTGATATACAATTTTAACGCAACTTGATTGTATTTAATAAAATTTTTTAAAAAATCCTTATAGTTAAAGTTCTTTTAATAACTTCAAATAAATTAAGATTACATGTTTAAAAGTTTTGTACAGAATATAAATTAAAAACAATTGAAAAGAGGGAAACAGTACAAATAAAAAAGATATTAATTTTATTACTTTTATTTTGAAAAATTTATAATACAGTTTTTTTTTCTTTTTAATATTTAAAATTTTTGTAATCTTGTGTTAAATTTGTAAATACTTCTTAGTTCAAAGGACAGCACACACATGATAAAAAAAAGAGTGAAATCTGAGTAACAAAAGCAAATATTTAGAGCTGATTTTATTTGTATTCTGTTGAAGTATTTAACAATTTATTTTTAGTTTGATGTTTGAAAGCGAAACAATTTTTACACAAATTAATGGTTTTTTTAAAAATATTTTGAGAAGAGACAAAATAACTCTTTCATATCTTGGATATATTTAAATGTACAAATGAGTTATCTTAGACCAGTTTCTATAGTAGGGATTTCAAAACCTTACTCTGTGAAATATATTATTGCTTGAATAAGTTCCAAAATCATGAGATCTATTTCCTGTGTCCCTTGTGTTTCTTGGGTGAAAAAATTAATTTTAGTCAACTTCAGTTTCAATTTTCAATAATACAGAAGGAAACCTGTACAGAATGCTTACCTTCAAAAATCAAGAAGGGAGAAATGTGTGGTTTCAAAAGATAGACAGAATTAATGGTAAGTTCAAAGGGGAAGGGCAGAGTGCACAGTTAAGCTTTTCTGGATATAATCCTGTGTATATATATATATATACACACACATACACTAGCATGCAAAACTTTAGCAACAAATGCAGTTTTCAACATACAACCATGAAATTGTTGAAAAGGGCCTTTTGGGACCAGTACAGTGAAAAGGCAGTTCAGTAAAACGGTAATACATATGCAATGACATCAGATATATCAGCATTATGACATCAGAGCGGACATCACAGCATGCAAACCAGTGGAACACATATGCTCTGTGCTAAGGCAACAAAAAGGAGGAAGGACAAATTTTCAGATATTCCCTTATAGTGAAAGTGAAATCATATGTTCATATTGACTACAAGAAATCATCAGAATGCCTTTACATGTGGTAGAAGGATCGGCAAGCTTGAAGAGAGGCGTAGTTTGACAAGTGTTGCACAAGAGTTTGGAATGGAATAAAGTGTTCTTTCCAGAGCTTGGAAAGCCTTCCAAATGACAGGTACAGCTGTCAGGTTTGTGGTAGTTGACTGAGAAAAACAATGACAAGTGATAACTGGTATATCGTTCTGCAGGCAAAAAAGAGATCAGAACCAGACATCAAGCAACATTGCTCATCAGCTGCATAAGGCAACCAGCTGACAGGTATCACAGTTTGAGGTGGCTAAATGTCTGCAAAAAAGTGGCCTATTTGCCTGTTGTCCTGAACGCTGCATGCCATGAGCAATATACCCATCAATGACAGTATTGACAGTGGTGTCAAGAACACTGAGACTGGACATCTCATCAATAGAGTCATGTTCTGTTTACTAATGAGTGTCATTTCTGTCTGAGCAACAATTCTCAGTGCCATTTGATATGGTGAGAGTTAGGGACTCAGTTTCATCCCACTAACATCAGGAATGAGACTGTTGGGTTGGTCCTGAAATGCTTGTGTGGAAAGGCATTATAATGAATGGACAAACAGAGCTCCATATTTTCAACAGTGACTCACTTATCAGAGATCCTATGATGAAATTAACTTTACACACATGCATCTACTCTGAAGTGCCTTTGATCCTGACTTTATTTTTGTGTATGACAATACACATTCACACAGGACCTCTGCTGTAGAGGAGCTTCTAGAAAGTCAGAATACCTGTAGAATAGATTGGCCAGCATGTTCCCCTCATTTAAATTCCATTGAACACATGTAGGATGCTTTGAAGAGATGCCTAGCAACAAGATCGTATCCTGTGGAGAACACCAGACTGCTGAAATAGAGGCTCCTAGAAGAGAGGTAACTCTTGCCTCAAGAACTGCTGAATAATTTGGTAATGAGTGCAAACAGACAGTATCACACTACAATTGTAGTTAGGAGAGGTCATATTCCTGACTAAGGTACTTAAGTTTGTTGTTCTTCTTTATGGCCAGACAATGTCTTTTACCAATGCCAATAAAGCCCTTTTCTGCTTTATTCTATACTGTATGCATTCAATTAATTTTTTGTCTACTATGCTTTCATCAACCTTTAAGTGCTACATTGTGTCTCTATAGTGTGAATTTCAGTTTGTCCAGTTGATTTTTTTCGAATTGCAGCACAATCTGAAAAGTTGCTTAAGTTGCACACTGGTATATATATTAAGGATACCGGAAAGTAATGTCATTTTTCTACATTAAAGTCAAACAGATAAATATTTACTTTTAATCAATGATGTAATCACTCTCATTATCAACAACCTTTTGCCATCTAGTGTGCAAATTTTTTTATGCCGGATTGATAAAATTCAATTGGTTTTTAAGCAAAATATCTGAATATGGTATTTTGGACATCATCTGAATTTTAAAATTTTTTGGCACTTGGGAAATGTTGTAGTGATCGGAATAAATGGAAATCTAATTGTACAATATTGGGTGAGTATGGTGGGTGAGGCAATACCTCTCATCCCTATTCATTAATTTTTTTTCATGGGTTCATCTTGTGCAATACGGTCTTGCATTATCATGTTTCAGAAAAATACCTTTTCTATTGACAATCGCTGAGCACTTTTCAATTAAAGATTAATTTATTCAATCCAATTGCTTACAGTAAAGGTCTGCATTCACAATTTGACCAGGTTTCAGCACTTCAAAATGAACGATAATGCTGATACTCCACCAAACACAGAAAAGCACCTTAGCTATACCTTCTGGCGATTCATTTGGATAGAGCTACTGCATTTTGGATTATCATAGAGGACCCATTTTTCATCTCCAGTGATCATGCAATCAAAAAACTCTTCTGTATTGTACTGCTGAAGCAATAAGTTGCATATGGTGGATCGGTTAGCTTAGTACCCAAACACCTGCTCTGCTTACTTTACCAACCATCCACAAATATTCACGGATGGTCGACCAAGATTGGTTAAGAGTGTTTAACTGTTCCTTGATTGTCTGACATGGATATGCTTCCACTTCTGCCCTTAACATGTCATTGACTAAAGTTATTGGTCTTCCTGATCTGTACAAGTTGAAATGTTTGAAATTACCAGATTTGAATTTAGAAAATGACCTTTGATATTTATGAATGTCTGATACATCCAAAACGGACAGAATTTCCAGTAGACCTAATACATACACTGTCCATTAAGAAATTATAAGACCATTGTAATTTTGAAAATTATGAAATAAATAAAAGTTCCAAATATAATTTAAACAAATGAAATATGATGTAACATTATATTTATTGTAATTAGATTCCAAAAATGTAATTATTGATTTAATTACCAAAAGTATTAAAAATAAATGATAAATCATTGTTAACAAATTTTAGACTATTTGTCTAAAATAAGAAAAAGGTATGAAAATTAATATGTTGGTCATCCATTTTTCCTGGTAACCTCATACATTCTGTTTTTTATTGATGTGATCTAATGGTTAATTTCAATTCCATGAATATTATGCCATTATTTTTCTATGGTTACTTCCAGTTCATGGGCTGGTAAAAACTGTTTATTATTATCATATATTTTATGTCATATTGTGCACTAAAGTTATCCAGGAGATTCCAGTTTAGACTTCCACTTGTCCATGACAACACATAAACTTTTTATTTTTTAAACTATTCTTAGGGAGAGGGATTTTGATAAAGAGTAAGAAATGTTCTGCTGAATTATGTAATTAGTACCATCCAATAAAGGTCCAAATAGTATCAGATGAACATATTACAGTTTGATGTCTTATGGAGTCCATATGTCCTGAAATTTGCCGTAAATCGTACAATCCACCATGGCTAAATGCTTCCAAAACATTATGGATATACTGAAAAATTCTTTTGGTTCCTTTCTCAAGTCATGCTTATAGTGTCTGTAGCCATTGGAACTGTCAAGGCTAAATTTCTTTTAATCAGAAAATATGATTTGTCTCTGCCCATCATTCCACAACTTGACATTTTTAGACTATTTCAGTCTTTTCTTTTGATGATGTTTCAATAACTTCATGTTTTCTTCATTTCATAAATTTTTGATTAATATTTGATTTAAGATTTTTGCAAACTGTGAAATGGGCAATTTTTTTGTTCAAATGTATTAAATTTTAATTGTCAAAAGATCTTTTTCAGTTCATCATCTCGTGTCCCTTGCTGTCAAAATCTTTTTTCTTCCAAAGCATATTAGTTTGGTTGAATCATCTTCTCCAATTATAGTATTATGAACAACAGTTTTAGAATGCTTCAGCTGCCTAACATATTTCTCTTTCAGATTTATCAGTACCTTTATAAAATATATTTTTTTTAACTTTGTTCTCAGATAAATGTTTACCCTGTGGTATCTTCAAATAAATTGTGGATAACATGATATGATTAATCATAGTTTTCTATACAATTTTTTATTTAATTTTTTTTAAAATAAAAATTTTATCAAGTCATTTTCATATTTTGTAATTCATCAATTTTTTTCCTTTTCAGGTATTATTTTCAGCATCCATATTCTCGTCTTTTTGTTTCTTATTTTGTGATATTTTGCAACTTCTTGGTATTTGCTGAAGATCCTGTTTCCCATAGCCATACTGAGAGTGAAATTCCATTTGTTGGCCATACTTTCTCATTTGTGGCCACAAAGTACCCTCCTCAATGGAGTTGGTGCATTCTAAAAGTAATTCTTTGGGTTATTGCCATCATAAGTGGATGTTTTTTTGGAAAATACTTGATCCATCATTTATTACTTAGTAAGTAATTTTGTTAATTTAGGATAAATGATTTGAATATATGGATTATTATATATGCATTAAACTTCAGATATAAATAAAAACTTCCCACTATATAATTCTTTAATTTTACATGTTTAATTTCATAGTCAGATTTAAAAACAAAATTTAATGAATTTTTTACATTTTTAAGCTTAAAAAATATGAGAAATATGATTTTTGTAATCCTGATTTTATGTTTTGATTTCGTTTTTATAACTGAATTCAGTTTTTATACAATAAAATGAAAAGTATTTTAAGGTAGCATTATGTACTGTAATTTAAATTAAAGCAAACAATTTAAAAGAAAAATGGCTTTTTGTGCAATAGTGTTATGTTTTTATGTATTAGAATCTTTCTCAGTTGGTACAAGAATTGTAATCATACAACATATTGTTTGAGAGCTAGGCCACAAGGTATACAAAAAAAAAAAAAAAAAAAAAAATCAAATTATTAATTATTTTTTTAAAAAAAAGTTTACAAGAAAATTATTAAAAATTAATCATGCTTTCAAGAAAAGAAATTTAAAAAGAAAAGCTTTTAATTCAGAATTTGCAAAAAAAAGGTGGGGGGATGCAAAGTAGATGAAAAATGAAGTGCAAAATTGAACCCAGATCAAGAGATTAGAACATAGGCATCTTTTGCATCACTCAAGATCTGGCTGGTTATGGAAGAGCTAAAGAAGTGGAAAAACAAGCTATGTAATATTAGAAGTAAAAAGAATATTTTGTGTGCATTTAATTTTGGGATTTGAGGAATATATAAACAAAGATGTGTGTTGAATAAAAGGATTATTAATATTTTGAGCTTTTTATTCAAAACATTGTTTTTAATAGTAAGTAGTTCAATTAAATATCACGAAGTGATTCACTTAAAACAGAGTCATAATTCTGCAATAAAAAACAAATAAATGTTTATAAATCAGAAAAATCTTCAAAAAAACTCTGTGAATATTTAGTCAGAAGCTACAAAAAAATCCTGATGTAAAATGTGCCTGTGTTATTCACAGTGAAAACAAAACGTGCCTCATCGGCCACTTTAACGCAATTTTTTTTAAAAAAAAATTATTTGAAAAGTTAAAGTTAGTTTGAAAAAATCCTTTCAAGGAGTTCATCATCATCACATTGGCTTTAAAGAAATGATATATAATGATATGTATATATTTACTGTTCAATTTTGTAAGTACCGAAAAAAAGACATTTTTACATCAAATGGTTTTAGTAATTCATTATTGTTAAAAAAGCATTAACTTGTTAAATTTTTAAATTTACAAAGCTTAGTATTGGTTATGGTTTTAAATAATTATGTTTTTTGTAAGATTTGAGAGATTAATTGTCTGAATTATTTTTATTTTTTACCCTTCTCTTTTACATTATCATGTATTTAACTTTCTTATTAAACATTTTATGGAAAGTTTTATTGGAAAGCCTTAACAATTTGTAGTTTTGCTTTCAAAATTCTTCACTAGTAAACATAAAGATTTCTTTCCTTCTTTTTTTTTTTTTTTTTTTTTTGTAATATATTAAAAGTTCTTAGGTGAAAACAAGCTTACAAGTTGAATGAAATATGTTAATTTTATTTTAGGTAATTTTTTTCGTCTGAAAATGTTTCGTGATGAGCAAGGAACTTGGATGATCATGTTTCTCACATCACTAATGTTCATTTTTATGTTTTCGAAAGTTTATAACTGGTTTCTACAATTTGGACATTCTTCATATGATATATATCACATAAATTCTCATATGGGCATTACAAATGCCAATTTTATGAAAGCTGCTGCATGTGGGACCTGGATTGGAGACTTTGTAACAGCTTGGATGGTAAATAAAAAAAATTATTGAAACATGTATAATTTAATTCTAATTATGAAAATTGCTGTAATTTGTATTAAAAATTAAAATGAGGCTTTCATTAAACTGTAGTAAAAAGGAATTGTGAATGATCAAATACTGTTATAAGCAATAACAAAGCTTCATTTTGTATAATGATATGAATTAATAGTACTTTATGTTTAGAAAAGGTATTGATATTTTTTATAGTTTAAAGAAAAAATATTTTGATTCAGTCATGTATATTAAAATTGAGTTATATTAATGAAGTATATGCTTAAAATTATGATTCTCTGCAAGCAGTTTTGCATTCTTTTAAAACTCTATTATTGTTATCAATTTACATCATTTACTTGATTCTATTTTTTATAATTTTAAAAATAAGGATATGCTTTGGATTAATAAGTTAAATATTTTTTTTTTTTATGTATAGGTAACTGATATGATGCTTCAGGACAACTTATACCCAAATTGGGCAAGACCTTACAGAGAATTTTGGCGCTCTCATGGTCGCATCAGGATTGTGACATTTTGGCTGGGCTCAATTATTATGACAGCATTAGTAGTTACTCTCATTGTCAGTGACCTGATAAGTTGGGATAATTTGAATCGAGATTTTGTAGCTACAACTGAGCTTTCTAGAGCTTTTTTGGCATCTTTTATACTTGTTATGGATTTATTAATTGTGATGCAAGTAAGTTTCAGATAAAGAAATAGCTACTATTTTTTTAATTATAATTATTGAAATTATTATTACTGAAAGGAAAACATATTTGCATATGAACTTTTTTGTGCATAAAAATATACAAAATTTTATCTTATTAAAATATATAATGAATAGTATTTTATTTCAAAACTCATATTTTAAATTTATTTGATTTTTATTTATAAATATGATAAAAATATTTTGCTCTACAAAGATATGTATTCTGTAATTTCTTGTCATTACATATGTTTTCCTTTTTAGATGCTTTTTCAATCCAATCAACAATTTTGTTTTATTTTTATTCAGTGCAATATATATAAAAAATTTGGGCATTTTTCATTAAAACTCTTTCCCTTGGCACTTTTATTTTCTTGGTAATATTATTTGTTTGGATTGGTTTTTGGGAATTATTTTAATCCTTTGCTGTCTCATTGTAATCTGTAATTCTGACAAAATTGTTGAAATTGGCTTAATGCATGTTTTTCTTTGTGCTTTGATTAAAGCTAAGGGAAAAGAAATTAGGCAAAGGGATCACCTGGATCCCAAAAATGCATGACACAGCTTTATTTTCTTGGAAATGTACTCAATTTACATAGAATATTCAGTTTGGCTTCTCATATTTTGCTATTTATATTTTTTAATACTTATTATCATAGGATTGGGATTTCCCTCATTTTGTGTGTGATTTGGATATAAAGCTTCCAGGTTTGCATGCTGCATCATTTAAATTTGAATTATTCCAGAAATATGTTAATCTTCCTGATGTTAGTATTCATGTTACTGGTGAGTATATTATATATATATATATATTATTTGTCTTTGTTTGTGGAGCAGTAATTGGTTATAATTGATGAGCAAAATAATTGTAAAAATCACTCATAAGTGTTATTTCTTATCTCTTATATTTTATTATGACTGCTTTTATATTCATTTTAATAGAAAGCTGTAAATTTAGACATCATTTTAGGCATTTAAAACTAAAGTTCAATCTAAATATTAATTAAAATGATGTAATACCTGTGTGAGTTTTACATAAATATAAAATAACTCTTATTATTTTTAATCTGGCATTGTAAAAAGTACTTTAGTCAGATAATTTATGTTAAATTGTCAATTTTATTGAAGTAGCAATTGTAACAATGAAAAATTAAAACACTACTATTGTTATAAATGGCAATTTCCTTGTTGAAGTGTGTGATTAAATGTTTGAAGTTATTCAAAGAAGAAGGGAGGATAAGAAAGAAGATAAACAATGGTATTTTGTATAAAAGTTAAACCAATAAAATGTTTTAGATCAATTATCACATTAAAAATTATTTGATAAAACAAGATTTTTTTTGTTAATTTTTATGCCACGAAAATTGATTGATTTGATATTATTTTGTTGAAATTTCATTTTTTCATTAATTTCATTTAAAACTAATAGTAAAAATTTATTTTTCCCCAGGGAAATGGTTTAATTACAGTATAATTGTGTTTGTGATGATTTTGGATTTAAATATGTGGAAAAATCAAATATTTTACATTCCAAGTGAATATGGACAGTATACTGGACCAAATCATAAAGTTTTCTCGATTCCAGATACAGGCCTTTTGGTTGCTAGTAAGTCATTCATTTTTTATATGCATTATGATTAATATTAATTCTTTTCTTCCATTTCCCATTATCTCAAGAAAATTTTACATTAATCTATAAGAAGGGCTGTATTATCTTTTAAGAGTTACCCAAAAAGTATGTGATCATAATCTTTTGTTAATCATTCTTTAATGATCTAAAATGGGATTCATGCAGGTGTTCATTAACTAACAATACTTCTTAAAATTTTGATCTCTAATTTTTCTTTTGTTTCATGCTTTTGTGTTGTATATTTTATCTTATATTTAAACTTAAAATATAAAATGATACATCTTTAATTATTGTTAAATGATTGAAAAACTTTGAATTTCATTTAATTTAAAATTTATGTGTAATACTTTTAAGTAATACTTAAAAAATTGGTGAACTGAAAAAAAATAAACTTCTCAATATAAGAGGCATTCTTAAATGACTTTTATAAGGAAACATGATCATATGCACGACTTACACAAAACTATTACAACTTCCATAAACATTGTATATATAACATTTAATGAAAAGCTTGTAGTTGCAAAAAAGTACATTACAAAAGGTTTGCATAAGTAATATCCTGAATTGAACAACCAGTTAAACTGAAGGCTAATCAAGGTTTATATTGTATTTTAAAATAGAATTATACATGTCTTTATATTTTTTTATAATGGGTAAAATTTGAAATTTTTCATCCTTTGCCAGAAGAGTTGCATTTGGCCATATGTTAATTGATGCATTTGTTAAAATACATTAAACTATTGATTATTAAATTATTAAACATTGGTCATTCAATACAGAAATATTATTATTCAAACAATATTGGTATCATTCAGTCAATGCAACATTGGTAATTTAATACAGAAACTCTTTTGTTTAGATGTACTAATGTACTTTTCAAAATTTGTTTATTTTTACATGAAATAATAATTCTTATCTTTTATTACAGATAACTCCACTTTATGGTCTTATGACATAAGAAATACTCAAATTGATTCTAACACAAACAAAACTCTTCTGGAAGGTGACATTTCAATGAATTCTCGATATTTAGGTTACCCTCTTTCAGTAAAAGGAATGGCTTTTATGCCCTCTCTCATAGGTTTTGCCATGTTTGGAATACTTACTTACCTATATGGACGTTTTCCACCACCCACTGAACGACTGGTTTATGGACGTCACAGAAAACGTAAACGAGAAGTGCCACGCAGTAGCTGGAGACGAGAGCGAGGAAACCGCTGTACTCATTATCTAATTCATAATAAAGATAAGTATCCTGAAGAAAAGAAGAAAGGTAATCAATTAACTGAATTGATTGTAGCTTGGGAGGAGAATTTAGGTCCTACAAAGCAATGTGAAAAGCCATTATGACATACATAGATGGCTTGTTATCACCTTAAGCTAGCTTTATAGTTTGCTGCAGTATGTGGTATCGTTGGACTTCATCTTCATTATTCTGCTTGGGTATCAAATTTCTCTCTTGAATGTAGATGATCGAAATCCAAACAGGAATATTTTAAGTATTTTATAGAAATATATTAAATTATCTAGGAACCTCTCCGTGAAAGTAAATGCTTCATTTTTTATTGTTTAATAAAATAAAATACTTTTATATTTGACAATAAAGAAATTTTATAAAATGTGTCTTATGTTTTTTGTTGCTAAAGATGTTGTTGTTAATATTATGGAACCTATTAGTTTAGAAATGATTTCAATATATATATATAGTGAATTTTGAAGCATTTTTTGAGCTATCGTTCTTTAGTTTAATTTATACTGCAATTTATAGATACACGACAAACTTAGTGATCATGACAGGCTTCTTACTTATGATGTTAGAACTATATTTAAAATAATACTTTTTTTTTGCATGTGGAATATTCATGTGGAATATAAGATTCACTTTTGTCTTGTATACATTTTAGAGACTAAATTTTAGTTTAAAAATTGTACATGTAAATAGCTTATTTTACAAATATTAAATCTTTTTATAAAAATGTATTATTTCAAATCAAGGCTTTTGATCCTGAATTTTCACTACTTTTAGAACTGTTTAATACTTCAAACTATAATTATATTGTTAGATATAAGAGTACAAAACAGCATTTTATTTTATCATGACATGAGAATGTTGATTCCTATGAAATAAGTTTCAAGTCAATTAATTTTATACACAATTAAAACGAGAAAAACAAAATACAAATGTATCTGATGTTTTTAATCTATTTTTTTTTTTAAGTTGCTTATTGTAAGGGTTATGTTCTGGATAACTCTTTTCAAAGAATTCAGAAAGCTTCATATTATCTTTCCACAATGTCAGACTAATAATCAATTAAATAACATATATTAGCATTTTTTTTTTCATTGTTGCAAAAAAAAAAAGTAATCAATAAAAATTTCTGTATTACTATTATTCTATGTTGCTGATTTCTATATCACTATTCAATCCTGTATTATTATTAAATGAATAATTTTTCGAAAGAACTTTTCCCTTGATAATTATTAAAAATACTAAATTTTATGCAAATAATAGACTTTTAAAATTTTGAATAAAAGTAAGTGAAAGTTTTTTTAGACTAATTTTTTAAAATGTATCACTTAGCAAAAGTAAGATAGGGATACAGACTTATTCTCCTTGTTGGATTTCCTCCTTTTCTGTAGGGAAGTGTTCCAAATAGCACTAGAAAAAAAAAAAAAAAAAAAACCTTTAGCAAATTCACCTTCCATCTGAAAAAGAAATCACCATACAAGATGGAATTTGAAGAATGCTTCAAATAAATAATGTTACTCTATTACTCTAACTGCAATAAAAAAGAATGCTATCTTTCAATTCAATTTCAAAAACAAATTATGAAGAAATTTGTGTTTATTTTTTGAATAAAAATTGAATATTATACAATATTTTTGCTCTATCTTTTGAAAATAATTGTTGAAATCAAAAATAATTTTTTTAAAATTTTATGGTATAAAATGTGTTCTGTCTATAAATAGGAATTAATAGAAACCTTATCTTTTTGTTAAATAAATGTTTAATTCAGATCTATCATAATCATTATTATCCTCTTATTTGTTACCCAAGCAGAATATTCAGCTTTGTTTCTTGAAAACAGCTGTATGTTGTGTCATGTGGTTACTATAAATGGCTAATGTATGTATGTGCTAATATAATATAAAATGTTATTGCAGTGGTTGGTCAAGAAAAGTGATATGCATGTAATACATATTAATATATACATAATGTATTTTATCTGCAGATATGTGGTTTACTTTTTAAAATGTCCCTGTGTTATCAATATGTGTTGTGATTCCAGGATTTCTATAATAAAGTATTTTCATAGCATTTCTGCCTTGTATATATTGAGTGTCAGAAAATGGAGTATCTGCTGAGATATTTTGCCATATATCTTGAATACTTTTATGAATTTTCTTATTGATTCTAGTCAAATCATTTTGTAAGTTGTGTTATGTTTTACCCCTTTATTTTTCAACTTTTTTGTTTTAATTATGTATTTAAAAAATAATTTAGAATTATGGTTTTTCTAAGCCAAACTATTGAGCTTCCATCATTGTTTTTTTTTTTTTTTTTTTTTTTTTTTCGAAGAATATTTACATTTACTGTGAAGTGTTTTGATAAAATTTTGTTTTTAACCTTTCAAAAAGTGTTCAAAGTAATTTATTGCAATTTCAGTTATGCTATTTATTTAAATAATTTTTATGTGTTATGTTTCTGTAATAACTAATTTATTACTGGAATGTAGATAAGGTAATTTTATTGTCAAAGCAGAATTGTCTCCCTCCATGTGAATTAATTTTTATACGAAACAATGTTAAGGAGAGAAATGCTGGAATAAGTTACCAGCAATTAAACTTAAATTACATATATTTTCATTTTCTTTAAAAAACATAATGATTATTTTTGATACATGATTTATTACTCCTGTAAATATGTAGTATATGTGTAAAATCTCATTGACCATTTTTGTCAAACCAGAAAGATATCACCTGAGGATAATTACATTGGAAATGATTGATGTAAGTTTGGCTAAAATTGCACTAATTTTCATGGTCAGCAAGATTTTACACATGTATATATATTTGAATAAAAACATGTATCCATATTTGTTGCTGTGAGATATATTTTATATTTAGTTTTTGTTTCCATTTATGGAAAAGTTAATTTCTGTTCAAATTTACATTAAAAAGATTTTATTTATATTGTATTTAATTAAATTGATATTTTTGTTCTAGAAAACTGTTAATATTGGTTAATGAGTTAAAAATTTGCATGAATGAGCAGTTAAGTCTGGAATTTTAAGTTTGTTGTTTGCATTGAGCATTATTTTTAAGAAATCTAGTCTAGACGTTTATGTGGAAATTCCTTGCAATATTTATTTGTAAACTATATAAATCTCTGACACACCAAAGTTGCCACATGTGTTCTAGAAATAATATAAGAATTATAGCAAATATATATACTCATATATTTCATAGCTATCTTTTTAGAATTATATGATTTATTTCATTATAACGATATCACTCGTCTGTTATCCTAAAAATATTTTGAATATAGCTGTATTAGAAAGGGAGAATAATCTATTGTTGCAAAATATAAAATTCTGATAAATGTTTTCTCCATTTAATCACATCAGCTCCTCTTTTTATGAAAATTATTTTCATCATATACAGTTGCCATTTTGCAGATTCTTTTGAAGAAGACTTGTCACATGAAAGCTTATATATTTACTTGAACATGTTTTGTAATTATACGATCTTTTTAAAGATGAAGTACATTTAATAATATTAGGTTATAATTATGTAATTCATATCTTACTATAAATTTTTAAGTTCATTTTAAAATTTTGTCTAGTTGAAAGGTTTATCTTAAAAGTAATTTTACATAGTGTAAATTAAACATGCTTTAAAGATGAAATTCTCTCACTTTTCCTTCTTTTATGTACAGTTTTGGCTATAAATGCTCTTCCAATTCATAACTATAAGCCAAAATGGTGAAATGAAGGAAAAGGGAATTGTAAGCAAATTATTTTTTGATTTTAATCAAATTTAAATTACTTGGATTATATTATTGTACCAAGTTGTACTAATTAAGCAGTAAATTTGCTAAAATCACAGGAAAAAAAAATGATAATCTTGCATATTTTTTGCTTCATACTAACTTATACTAAGCAAGCAAAATTTATATGTAAAATAACATTCATTTAAGATATGGAAAGCTTTACTTTTTACTTAAAAATATTTACTAATTTTAAATTCTGTAAGCTGTGAAGTTATTATTTTATTCTTATTTTAAAAGAAGAGTAGAATTTTAAAATCAATAATTCTTAAATTATTCTGGAAGATAACTCTATTGTTTCAGGTGCAATTAAATTATGTAAAAAATTTAATTCTGCCAGATTATTCTTATTATTTAGTAAGAATTAAAAATTATTATATTGAAATATCATATATATATATAGTTCATAAAATTTTAAAGAAAAAAATGCGAATAAAATATAATTAAATGTTTTTATTTCGAAGATATAGCAATGATTAGTTCATACAATAAATTTTAGGTTATAAACTTAGTTTAGCTTCACTTTGAATCATTATTTTACTTGCAGTGGAATTCATAATATATATAACTCCACTATAAGTTATTTCGAAATTTTATTCCTTATTAAATTCTTTACTGGAATCTTGTTTTTATGTAAATAATATTCACTTTTTTACTCAGGGTTAATTATTTGTATTTTTATGTTTTTTAATGCACAGTTTTTATATTGATTTTTGTTTGATTGTTATTCCTACTTAAATTATATTAAAATAATAAAGATGAGTTGTGTAGGCTTCTGATATTATATAAAATTCTGACAGGTTCTGTGAGATTTAAAAGATTAAGAATAAATATATTGAATCACTGCATTTATTTTCACTGTAAATGATGCATTATTTTTTTTAAAGATGAAACAAAAAAAAAACAAAAAATTATCATTCCTGTTGTTGCTTATGTTCAATTTGTTTAAAATTCTAAATTGATTTTTTTTAATCTGATTTCACTGCAGTTTTTATATAGTTACAGATTTCTAAAGTATGTAAATTAGCTTTGAGAGAAATTTCTAAAAATTGTTTATTATGCATCTTTTTATTGTTTAGCATTTGTAAATTCAGCTGTAATATTTTAAATTGCCTTCATTGATTTATTTGAACTAAAACATCAAAAATTCCGTTCATTAGAATAGGTTTTTAAAATCAGATATGGTAAATATCATTGTTTTATGTTCATGATTTTAATAAATCAATAAAATTATGAGAAATTAGGTTTTTTTAGTAGGAAAAAAACATCACAGTATTTTAAAACTGTGTATTTTCATGGAAAAATGTATATAATTACACAATTGTTAAGAAAATTCTTCATATGACAATTAGATGAATAGAATATTTATGTAAGATTAATTAATATCTGTGCACCTATATATTAAACTGCCATAACTGTATAAAAATTAAAATCTAAATTTTTAAATGCATGCATGCTTTTTTTCTAAGGTAGCAAATTTTTCTGAATCAGAATTTGTAAATAATACGAGTGATGTAAAGATTTGTATCATCAACAACCATGCTTTTCTAATCAAACTGATACATAGAGTGAATTTTTGCTTGTTGATTCAAATTTAAAATTTTCTAAATATTTTCTTCATAATATGCCTAAAATAAATGTGTTTCATGAATTTTACATTGTTCACATAACTGATTGTTCATTACTTTGAAGTAAGTTGTGAGCTTTATAGTTCGCATTGTTGTGCAAAGTGAATAAATATTTTTATGAATGTAGTTAAATTTTTTACTTGCCAAATTGTGTTTTTGACATTACAAAAAACACTTAAATTTCACTGTTATATTCAAATACTTAACACTCATATAGAAAGATTTTTATATATCTTGTTCCAAAATCAAGGTTAAAACTTCTTTATATATTTTCTTTATTAAATATATATATATATAATATCGTGTATAAATGATTTTTTTAGTAAATGTTAAATTCATTAAATATCTTAATAATTATTTCAAAATAGATATAATTTTACAAAGTAACATTACATATTTATAAAATTCCAAGACATATTTCATTCTAAGATATGAACTCTTTATTTTCTTATATATAGGCCTTCTGTAAATGATCATTGATATGTATTTCAGTTTTGAAATGTTCGGAGAAGTAACATATTTTTAAAATATTTTATCAAATTAAAAACCCGGCGGGGAAAATTAAAGGAACAACCATAAAAAGGTGTTTCATGTTAATTCTAGTTGTAATTGAACTTCAATGAAAGGTGATTGGTTTGTAACTCAAAGTTACCGTGTGAAAAGGAGTGCACTTTGGTGATTCGAAGTCAAAATGCAAGAACTGTGCGAGTAATAGAATAAAATTTTCGCTTGTAGTAGGTGGAATATATCATCCAAAATACATTTGCAAGGTTGCGAGAAATGGCGTGTAGTAGGGAGAATAGAGGCAGGACAGAAACACTGACAGGTGTCTTCTCGAAAATCGGCGGTAAGTTCTGTTGCTAACTGGGGTAAAAAATCTTATCTCGAGATATTTTCCGTCACTTGGCCGTGGCTCAAAATTACGAGGTCTGTCACCAATAGCTTTCGTGTTGCTTCTAGTGCGACTTTAATAAAAAAAAAAAAAAACTAAACTAAACTCGAGATATTTTCTCCTGTCGTTTACTTGTACAAAATCTAGGCATTTATGCCAGCTAAATCAAGGATATTGAAAAATACTTGGAGTGGACATCTGCAAGATTTAGATTTTGTGGTATATTTCCTCACCATTTGATCGGTTATGTCTACACCAAATTTAGTTTTATTGTAATGAACTACATATAATACGTTGAAGACGCATGTACATCATATTTTCTGATCCAATAACCTTATAATGCAAATTGTTCTCTCGGTCAAATGACCGGTTGTAGTAGATAACGGTATACAAGTATTACTAAAAATGCAAATATATATAAAAATATAATACAATTTTAACTTTATATAATAATTAGAAAACGTCATGAAGTCAAATGAGCAAAAGAGATAAGATGATATGCGCATTTTCAATGTAAAAGTTCATAGCCGGTCAAAAGACCAGTTATGGTATGTTTAGTATTAAAAGCATATTGAGCATTCAGAAATTATGTATATGATCATGCTGACAGATTGTTCCATAGTAGCCTAGATTATTCAAAATTTCAAAAGTAAACTTGTCAGCTGAAGAAAGTACATTTTAATACTTTGCAGTATTTTTTCAGTCAGGAATAACTAATTTAAGATAACAATGAACTTTTCATTTTAAATAAAAATTATCGTTCTTAGAGGGAAAATATGAAAAATCGTACAGTAAAATAACTTAATAGAATTGCAGAATAATGCACAATACATTAAAGCACCATTTTTTTTTCTGCGAAAAAAAATCCAATTCAAGAGTTGACTTGAAAAAAAATGGGAAAGAGAGAGGACATATTATCTCATTTAAAAAATATGAAATTTGAACTTATGAAAAACTGAATGGGAAAAAATGTAGGTAACGATTAAAACACACATGGATATATTTTTGGATTCAAACAGCAGACACAAGGTAGGGTGCTCAATTTTTCGGCAGCCGAGTTTGTGTTCAATGACTGGATACCTAAAAAGTACTGTTAACGCTAATTCATTGTAGTTAATTTTAATATTAAAGATAATATTTATAATCAAAGTGATTGTCGTACGCTAGAAAAATTAGTATAACGCCTTCGGACATGATAATCTTGTTGAATGTTTAGTAGATCTATGTCCCTTCTCTATGAAAATTTTGTGTGGAATGAAAGTGACATCTCCTCTTCCAAAATCAAGGGATATAATCTTTTCTTTTGCTTAGCTGAATTAATAATCTTGGCTATTGTGAGGTTTCACGGGAAACAGTAATGTCGCTTGACCTTTCACGCAAGCCCTTCTGTCTGTAATGAAGTCCAGATGTAAGAGATTACTAACGAATTTGTTAAGTGTGGTCACCGCGTATTCTCCACTTCGGCGGCAGTCATGATTTTTCCTCTGCATCGGGGAAGAAGTCACCTTGAACGACGGGATGATTTGAATCCCCGATCTGTCAGCCCGGAGAAAAGTTGTCTGATCACATTTTGCAGTACTCTTATCGACTAGAACAGGGATCGGCAGACTTTTTAGAGAGAAGAGCCAAGTTATCATAGAAAAAGGATTATGAAGGTATGAGAGAACCAAGTTATCAAAGAAAAAGAATTATGAAAGTGTCTGAGAGCCATATATATGTATACGTGTGCGCACCCGAGGGGCTTGGGTAGCGTTTGCGATTCAGACTGTCATTATTAATTTAATATTTTTTAAATATTATTTAAATAAAGTGTTACACAAAGTAGCATTTTCCATTCCTTTAAATACTATCAAAGATATTTTTTTCTTTATTTTGGTTTCTTAATGCTAGGAACAACCAATACCAAAATATCCTAATGCTAGGAGTCCGACTTTCAAGTTTCGTGAAAATAGTACCAATACCAAAAGTACTTTATTCTGGAACACTTTGTGGTTTTCACTAATAATCGAACCTGACATTGGATGTTCTTGAAGCTACCCATTTTTAAGTACCTCTAACTGAGATCCCCTGATCAAGATACTGGGTACGCCCCTGTTTACTTAATTATATTCTTACAAATTTTTAAAAAAGTGATAATGATTTTTATTCAAAACTTAGAACATCGTCCAAGAGTGCTTTAAATTGGTGGTGATAAAATAACTTAGCGAAGATATTGTTAGTTACCTTGATAACTTAGCTCATTTCTATAACTCTTTCTTCAGGAAACATTTGGGCTCAAAGCGCTTCTTAAATGCATTACGCAGTGGAACGTGAGAATTTCATAAGCATTTCCCCCCCTTTTAAATTGAAATAGTTTCTTTACTCGTATCATAATTTTAGCTCCAGAATCAGTAATGAAAATGATTTTATTTAAATGGATTCTGGTGTTTCCAGATATGTTCCTACAGCATTCGCAATGTCGTCTTTACGTGCTTGTCCCTTGAGTAGCAGCCGTCAGAGAAGTTCTTTGAGACCTCGTATCGACGTATCAAAGAGTATACTTGTGCAGTGTCAGTTATATTATATGAATCGTGAATTTAGATTGATATTACGGAAGTCAGCTAAATATTTTCGACTTACTGCTCTGCTATATTTGAAAATATTTTGGTAAATTTGATAAGAGAACCGAAGAACAATCTTACATGAGGCGTTCGTATCATATTACATTACTATAGAAATATCTCAGTACATTGTTTGAACTATCGTCAAATTTTTTCTTCTGTATTATTGTTCAGAAACAATTACGAAGTTAAGCACATTTTAAAAAACTGCACGGGCCATCTTGTATAAGTGGGCAATACGCAATATATACCTAACTAGAAAATCTATTGGAGAGTGCAGGTGTGCATTACTGGACGTGGGGAAGGCATGTGACATGCAAATTATGTGAAATAGCAGGAGCTAGTCTGCCTACAGCAAGCCTGATATATTTGACCCATAAGTGTATGGTTCCAGACAGATTTACTGCTCGGTGTCTTTTGATCGCTAATAATTTTGCACCCGCATTGTGTTATAGCTGCATGACATCGAGTAATCTGAATGACAAGAAATGCGCAGCTCTCCAGCGCATGTTGAAGAAAAAAGGGAAAGAATCTGCAGAATATTCAAAAATTTGCAGAATAACAGTGTTGTTATTTCTGCTAGGAAAATCATCGTAGAAAATTTGCCCCAGAGGACGCGTGTAATAGCAGTGAATGCTAGGCCGTCGTCAATGGGGTCAGTTCCAGCAGACAGACAATTTTATGAGATACATGGTGATTGGACTGAGAATGGAAGGTTGGTCCATACGGCAAATCTCAGCTGACATGCATTTAGACACGTCCACAGTACACCAGGTGTGGCGATGATGGTAGGAACAAGGAAATGTGGCAAGTTTGAGGGTTGTACGTCAGTAGGCATGGATCGACGTATCCTTCGACATGCAGTGAAAGACCCAAAGGTCATTTCTACCTCCCTTCTGCAGCAAGTTCAAAACACCATGAATATTTCCATATCGACCAGAACCATTTCCCATCGAATGGTTGCTAGTGAACTGGACTCATGGCGTCTTTTAAGAAGATTGCCATAGACCCCTCAACATAGACGCTAACGTTTGCAATGATACCGGGCTCGAGCGATTTGGACGACGGAATGGCACAGGGTCGTATTCTCAGATGAGTCCTGCTCCTGTTTCTCCAATGATAGTCACCGCGTACAAGTCTAGACGTGAACAAAATTGGAAAAAAAAAAAAATGGTTTACAAAAAGGAGGGTCGAAAATAGAGAAGGATTGCTAGACTGACCAGGGGGTGCGTCACCCGTGTTTACCATACAGTAAACCCCACGGGAAAGAAAAGGATCACTAGGGTGTCTCGGGGACGCCAAACGGGAATACGTCGACAAGATTTAATGTGTATCAGTTCAGCTATACGGCGGATATTTAGAACGATCAGGATTCGAACCTACGATTCTATGAAAACAACGCCGGCCCCGAATCCGTAATGATGACCAGTAGGCCACCGAGACCACGGATCGTTAGATAAGAATAATTCACTTGTTTATTCACCCATAAAACAATCAGTTTTGAAATTACGATTTCCGATCGTAATTTCAAAACTGATTGTTTCCCGAACTAATAAAGGAAATTGCAAATAAATTGTTAATGAATGTTTAATGCCATGAGGAATCTAGATATTAAAAACATTTAGTATGTTACTATTCATTTTTTTCAAGACTGTGTTTAATTAGTATTTTCAATACTATTGCTTTTTAATTTTTTTACGCTCTTTAAAATATTCCAATTTGTACTGATTATTATGTCATAGCTGGGTTAAAATAAAAAAGAAATCAATAGCATCTCGGGGTAAAAAAATTAAAATATATTTAATAACATAAAATATCACAGTTACAAAGACGGTATAAAACAATTAAAAGTAACATTTAGAGAGAAAAATTTTACAAGTTAACTGAAGCCTAGTCCAGGTTTGGACAGCGACAACGATAACTCCTCGAGATCCAAACTCTCTCTGACGAAAAAAACACTGGGCGGCAAGCTCTCATCCTTGCCACAATGCCTTCTATCATGCAGCGTCATCTACATCCGTTTTGAAGTTAGCGTGTGTTATACAATTAATTTTTATATTAGTATTACTACCTTCTTTAGTAAGTATAGTTTTTTTTTTTATTAACGTCTCACTAGAAGCAACACGAGGGCTATTGGCGACGGACCTCGTAATTTTGAGCCACGATCAAGTGATGAGGACGACACCTGAGCTGGCACCCCCTTCTCCTAACATCCACACCACAACATTGGGAGGACTTTGGGCCCCGACATATTTAACGTGCATCAGCCCCGGCTACACGGTATTGGCGATGGAACTCGTAATTTGGAACCTCGGTCAAGTTACGAGAACGACACATGAGCTTGCACCCCCCTCTCTCAACCTTCTTCTTTAAAAAGAATTGCTTATAAATATATTTATTTGAAACATTCATTTATATATGTTAATGGGTCTATTTTCAAAACCCTCTACATAGGACAGCTTTAAGATGAATTTTATGAAATTTGAAGTTATTGCTCATTTCATAAGTTAATCAATCTATTAAGGTAAGAATTTAGAAGGTTTCCTTTGAGTCCTTGAGGGCAATAACAATTAAATGCAAATGCAGTTAAAATTTCCATTGAGTGTTGGAGCTTAATGGTATAGAAAGCAGATATTGCAATTCTGTACCAAATAAGGTATAACTTGCGATATAGACGATTGAAAAATTAAATCAAAAGCAATTAAAATTGCAAAAATTAAATTGATAGCAATTAAAATTGCAAAAATTAAATCAAAATTAAATCGATAGCAATTAAAATTGCAAAATTTATTAAAGATATTTTTTTTTTTTTTTTTTTTTTTAACGACTGTATATTAATAGCACAATGAAAACACTTGCTCCCATTTTGTCTGATTGAGAAACTGAGAGTGAAGTAAAAATACTTTCCTATATAATTTTTATATAAGTGGCTAGAAACACAAAGACCAGAAATAGCAAAATCAGTTGCTGAAACACTCATGGCACTTTAATTTTCTGAAATAATACAAAAAATGAAGCTAATTTCCATCATCAAGACAATTTTATAAGATGAGCCAGACTTTTTTTAAATTTTTGTAAACTTTATTAAAGATATAACTTATACAAATATTTATTTTTCTAAGCCTTTAATATGATTGTTAAGCCTGCAATACATTAAAAGAAGTTAATTGTAGTATAATTTATTTTACTCAATTTTTAATTAAAAGGAGTTATTTTTTCCTCCTATTTTTTTTTAAATGAAAAGGTATATATATATATATATATATTTAAATTTCCTCAAGCAAACAACCACAAGAAATTCCAACCAATAGGAGAACCAACAGAACCTCATCCCAACCCATCCCACACCCTCAGAATAACAGAAACAAGGCCATCAATTTAGTAAATAAACACCTACAACAAAAACAACATATCGAAGAAGAAGTGGAAGATGACAATACACCCGACCTATTCTCAGCCATAGAAATACTACAAACCCTAACCGAACTGTTCAACCAATTACCCGGACTGCTAAAAAACCTTCACAAAATCAAGGCTGCCAAGGGAAAATCGAACAAAACCTATGCACTAATTGAAGCATTATTGGACTCAAATGACCAATAACTCAACTCCTACTATTTTAAACCACTCCAGAAACAACAACTACAAATTATTAGGACTCAGCCTTATTTCATGGAATGCCAACGGCTTATTATCTCGTATTGTTGAGTTACGAGATTTCGTACAGAAGCATTCCCCTGATTTAATTTTTATACAGGAAACACATCTGAGACCACACAACACCACTTACATTCCAAATTACACAGTTTACAGAAATGACAGACTTAACACTGATATAGCATCCGGAGGAACTCTCATATTTATCAAAAACACACTTGCACACCACAGACTTACTACCCCACCACTCCAACACACTGAAGCAACCATTGTTATTCTCACCCCCCCCCTAACCACACAGATGTCGCCCTCGTCTCCATTTATATTCCCCCTTCATCTCACACCGCTAACTTCACACAAGATCTAGACACCCTTTTCAAAATTAACAATAACTGCATTTTAATTGGCGATTTTAACGCCAAACACCAAACCTGGAACGCTCACAACAATAACACTAGAGGAGTCAATCTACACACATACATAAACACTAATGATATCACACTTACATACCCACCCACCCCCACCAGATTTGGCACCAACACTGCATCCACAATAGATTTTGCACTTATTAAAAACTTTAACTACAAACACACCATTAAATCAATACCCGAACTCTCATCAGACCACAATCCCATAATCCTTGATTTTAATTTTACTCTCACTCATCAAATCAATCAAAGAACCCTTAAAACTAACTGGTCACATTTCAAACTCGAAATTAACAAAAATATTAACTTTAATAATTATCAAAATATCAACACACATAATAAACTTGAAGAAAAAATCACTGAACTCACAAACACCATAATTAACGCTCACCAAACATCATCTGAAACGATTAGACACAAAAACGTGAGATACACCCCCCCACATATAAAAAACCTAATAAAACTCAGAAACAAAACTAAAAAACAATACCAAAAAACCCTTGACCCCAATTTTAAAACCCAAATGAACCGAATACAAAACAACATTAAAAAAGAAATTCACAACTTCACTCAGAAATCATGGACACAAACCCTACAAACACTAAACACCCAAGACAACTCCATATGGAAAATTACCAAAGCCTTCAAAAATAAAAGAAGTTGCATTCCCCCCCTTCAAAACAACAACACAATAGCCGAATCAGATAAAGACAAATCCAACCTCATAGCAAACACTCTCATTCAAAATTTCACAGAAAACAAAAGACCACCTAATTATAAAACAGATATTGATAAAAAAGTACAAGACACATTACAAAACTTCTTCAACACGCCCACTCCCCCTCTCTCACCCTCACACTCCGTCTGGCCCAATGAGATAACAGCTTACATACAAAAAATTTCTATTAAAAAAGCTCCAGGAAAAGATCTAATAACTAATAAAATGCTCAAAAACTTTCCTCCCAAACTAATCTATATCCTCACATACCTTATTAATCAAATACTTAAACTTAATTATTTCCCTAATACATGGAAAACTTCTATAATTTTTCCCATTCTCAAACCTGGTAAAAATCCACGCCTACCTGACAGCTATAGACCAATCGCGTTACTCTCCTCTCTCAGCAAACTTACAGAATCCATACTCCTTACTAGAATCAATGATCACATAGAAAACAACAACCTAAGAAATCAAAACCAATACGGATTCACAAAACACCTAGCCACCACACACCCACTCATAAAATTAACGGAATACATATCCTCCGGATTAGAAAAAAGTAAATCAACAGGCGCGGTTTTCCTTGACATTCAAAAAGCCTTCGACCGCGTCTGGATAGAAGGCCTAACTTATAAACTCATACAATACAAATTTCCCCCATCACTAATCCACACCATACATTCATACCTAACAAATAGAAATTACCAAGTAAAAATCAATAACACCCTCTCAGACACACACAACACCAATTATGGAGTAGTTCAGGGATCTTTAATTGGGCCAATTTTATATAATATATACTTAAACGATATCCCTGACTACAACTTAACTATCACAAACATGTACGCAGACGATACAGCTATACTAGCAAAATACAAAAATCTCAAAACTATCACATATGCGCTCAACAAACACCTAAACATTCTCGAAAACTACTACAACGACTGGAAAATAAAGATCAACGTCGAAAAATCGGCCGCGGTCTTATTTTCCAGAAAAAGATTACTCAACGCACCACCACCCACTTTTTACAACACCCAAATACCGTGGTCTCAGAAAACTAAATATCTAGGACTTATCCTAGATAAAGCACTTACCTGGAAACAACACATAACACACACGCGAGAAAAATTCCGGAAAGCTAGATGCAGCATTTACCCCTTAATTTGCCGGGATTCACAAATGACTCTAGAAAACAAAATGCTTCTGTACAAAGCCGTCCTCAGACCCATTATCACGTATGCATGCCCCATTTGGGCGTATGCGGCAAAAACTAACATTAAAATACTAGAAACTGCTCAAAACACAACACTAAGAATGATAACTAAAGCCAGATGGTACACTAGAAACTACGAAATTCACAAAGCAACCAAAATCCCCACACTTAAAAAATTTATTCAAAACATCTCTAAAAAATTCTTTAATACTCTTAACAACACCAACAACCTCAATATGATTAATCTCGATAATTACACACCCAGACAAAACTCTAAAAGACCCCGCACTGTTTTACTCGACTCATATAACCCCCCATAACTACCTTAATTTAATTTATCCTTCACTTTAATAAATATTATATTTGCCGCATACGCACCACTACTCAAATTCATTTAATCTAACACAACCGACCATGACACCCAAGCCTAATACAAAACCAAAAATGCAGCATACTTTACAGCGGTCATAATACGGGAGGGTGGCCGCTTTGCGGACATTCCTTCCTTTTTCACGCACAACCACTTTTTTCTTTACACTGCAGTCTGCTCAGCCAATAGGAAAGCTCACCTCGCACCCCTCCACCTTCCCCACTGAACATCGCCACCCCACTCCAGATGCCACTTTTAACCAACTTCAACGCCAACCAATGGGAAAGCTAGCACTGAAAACATCATACAGAATGGCTAAATTTCAACCTAACGCCACGTTTTGCTCTACTATACCGATCCGAGCCTGAAGGCCGCTCCGCGGCCTATATGCTCGAAAAACGTCAACGTCCTCAAGCAAAAATATTTTCTTAAATAGATTATAATTTTCTATTTCATAATAAAAACTTGGATCATGAGCTTCTTTCAACAATAAAATCAAAAAAAAAAAAAAAAAAAAATACTTTCGAATTTTGATTGTGTAATAATAGTGTTCCTAAAATAATATTTGAATTTCTTAAAATAATTTTAATTAACATAAAATATATTAAAATTTAATAAATTACATTTTTATTTATTAGTCCATTTTAAGTCAAACAATAACACTAATTTTCTATTTGTCATTGAGTTAATATTGTAAAAATAGTCCAAAATGACTAATAAAAAGAAACCAATAATTGGATAAAAAAGGGATTAATGAAAAGCAACCTTTATTTTAAATACAGCAAACTATTATTGATTGATATTAATATATTAGCAAAATAATTATGCATGGACATAAGCATATGTATATGATTGAATCAGTAATAGCATTCTTGTTCATAAAATTTCTATTCAATGCAAAAAAAATTCAATGTTTTTCATAAAGAATTACTTTTAATATTTTTTTATGTACAAAATAAACATTTCTTTCGCACATTAAGACATAAAACAAACAAAGTAGAAAAAATAATTTATTAAAAAACATAACACAATGAGATTTTTTTTTTATAAATGTAAAGTAGATTTTGTTATATCTTCATCAGGTAGAATATGAACGGTGGTCAAATTCAAAGGTGGATATTTATGACTAGATATCGCTTTTCTTTTTTTATTTATGAAATCAATAAGCAGTTTCACAAGACCATTCACTATACCTATAAAAAGAAAATAAATATTAAATATTACATTCATTATTTAAAGAAAAATGAAATACATAATTTATAATATTCTAATTCCAACAGCACAAAAATTGCAATGAATTTTAAAATAATTTATTTAATATATCTTATAATTAAATGCAAATATATGAATACATTCAAAAATTAACTTAGTATTTTCTCTATAATAACTAATGAAAATTATGCAGCAGAGTTGACAGTGGTACTGAGCATATTAAAAATTTCACCTTTCCCAACCATTCTTGTTTACAAAAATACCACCACTTCTGAAAATACCACCATTCATATCATAACTCCCAATAGTCACAAATTCACCTTTTATCATCTCCCTCAAAATATCACCAATAGCTCTGAAATGGAAATGTATTAAACAACATCCCCTTTAGAATCATTTTTGGTGATTTTAATGCCAAACACCATCATGGAATATAGGCAGATCAAACAGATTAGGGCATGCCTTCCACAATTTAAAGTCAATAATAACCTTACGTTTGCCACTCTAGATTCCCCACCCACTCCCCTTACAATGGTCATAAAAAACAGAATAGATATAACATTACTCTAAAATATTTTAAATCGTAATGTTGAGAGTGTTAATGCCCTCAGCAACAATCATAATCTTATCATATTTGAGGTTATCTTTAATAATCTTTTACCACTCCCTCTTTAATTTAGGTGAGTAACCACTTGAGAAATTGTCTTCCTTGGTAGCTTTTCTTTTTTTCCCCTCCTCAATCTCCCTTTAGGAGATGTATATCTTTTCTAGCTTCATTAAAAAAATAAAATAAACCACTCTTGTGAAGAAAAAAAATCATAATATATAAGCAATAAAAGATCCCAAGAAACTCTTGGAATGAAAAAACAAATTTATTCTTATATTATACTACTAGCTTTCCCGCTGCTTTCATGAGCTGTGATTCAGTACAATTTTATCTGTTTGCATACCCTCCTCTTTTTATTCGTTACACTAAGATTACAATGCTCCTCCAGACTGGTACTTGAAGAATTATGTGATTGTTGTTGCATCAAATAAATACTTAAACATCTACATTAAATATTAATAAAAATCGTTACATTTGTTAATTTGGATTATTATTTAAAGGAATAAATCTATGCAATTGTGAACTGATTTTTGGTTGATTTCATTAAATATTGTACATAGAAACAAAATGAAAAATTATTGGCTACAAATTCGTGATCATTGTGACTTTCTCCATTACTGTGAACTATATAATTAAGAAAATAGTATTTGAACCAATGAATTAAAATTTTTTGCATTTACCAAGATAAAAATCAAGAATGTAATGAATTTTCATAAAACAAATACCTCATAAAATATCACAATTAAATTTTTTTTTGTCACAAGACAAAGAAAGAACACTAGGATTTAATATAAATTCACATTTCTGCAACTACTTTACAGTTTATTGTATGATTAGTAGTACATTTCCCAAACAAAAACAGTAGAAATCATATTGATAGTTTATTATTTACAAGACATTGATATGAAATTTAAAGCAAGAAATGTTATATATGAAGTCTAACATTCCAAGAAAATTGTGTCCCCCCCATTTAAATTTCAAAACCAATAAAATAATTAATTCAAGTTCTAAAATCAACAGACTTACAGGAGAACAATGTGAGGGATAACAGTTTCATTATGTATACATTTTAAAGGATATCGATAAACTATTAGGCCCCTTTTAATGTTATGCAACCCCCCCCGAAAAAACATATGACAAAAATATATTTAACTGTTTAAAAGATAACGTTATAAGTTATTTCACACAATTTCAGTTTATTTTCAAACATTCTTAATGCAACAATATACCTACGATATTCAAATATGTTTAATAGAATAGTTGTACACATATTCCTTAATATAACTTTATAAGAAAAAATCAAGTGGTAAAATATCTGAATGGTGAATGAATCAGGCAAAAGCATGGTAATCTATCGAAGTATGGAAACAACTAACACCTGATGTGTAAATTACTGCCAACAACTAAAAAAATTGTTTAACTACATTACTTCTTTACTGAAAAATAGTTATTAGTCCCATTTATCTGGAATGGATTAAACAATCTACAGCCAATTATATAATAATAATTTGTTGCACTTACCAGAAGTTGCAAATACTCCTCCAATAATACCACATAAACGAACAAGAAACCTCCACACTGAATGCCTTTCAACAATAACTTTTACTTTGACAAAGGACATATCATACTTGAAATAAATACCAGGTACACCATGACTTCCAGACTGGTGATTTATAGGACGAGCCTGTTAATTAAGAAAAGAGATATATATTTTCATGTAATACAGAGTAAAATATAAAATGAAAATGTGAGTGATTTACTATAGCACACAGAAAGAAAAAAAAAAAAAAAAATAAAAAATTAAAAAAATTAAAAATTTTTATAAAATTAAACCAAAAAAAAAAAAAAAAAAAAAAAAAAATGATACCTTTCTTAAATTTAAATATGTTAGAAAATGCAAGCCAAATGAAAGAATTCATAGGGATTCTGCTAAAGAAGTTATCCTTGAAATTAAAAATCACAGACAAAAAGAATAGTATAATTGCGACTGCTTTAAAATTAACAAGAGAAAAACAAAGCTAATAGTTGATTAAAAATATTATGCCAAAAATGCAGTGGAAGATAATAAAAATTTGAAAAGGCAGACTATTTCATAAAAAAAAAAAAAAAAGAGAGAGAGAATATTTGTGGAGGAACAGTTTAATGAAATTTAAAACATAAAGAGAAGGAAGAAAATGTTACCAGAGAATTAATACTGCATATTGCAATTTTTGTTCTAGGAGAACTGGAAATAGAAATAGTGATGGCAAGTTCATAAAAAATAGAAATGAGGTGTGACCTTCTACAGGAATTATTTACTGATTTGGATGTTACTGAGACTGTTTTGAGTTTTGGATCACAATGTACCAACTTAATGAGAAGCAAAGTGCACAATTAATGATCCAAATAACAATAGGGACTTGCAAGGACAGATGGTGTTAAGTTTGAACTCATAAAAATTGATTTACTTGTGCTGACTAAATTCATATATAAAGTTAATCTGAATTTCACTTGGTGTGTGTGTGTCATCAAATTTTCGATCGTTAATTTAACCAACTTCCCATCAAGCTAGAGCTTTGAAATTTTGGGTATCGTTTGTACTCGCCTAACAATGCAATATTTAGATGTTTGCGACAAGTTTTAACTTATATTTCAATAATTTTAATGAGTCAAAATATTCTTTCCTCTCGGCGCTTTTAGGATTGAGGAAAAAATTTCTTTACCCCTCTGGGAACACCGGGCACTCCCCCCGCCACATAAGGTATCGTAAAACTAACAAAGGGGAGATAGTAAGGGTTACTGACTATTAACCATTAAGTCAGTAACCAAGTATTAAGTATTAAGTCAGTAACCATTCACAAGAAAGAAAGATTCCAATATTTGGCTCCGTGTCTTATCACAATAATTTTTTCTGAATTCTGGTTCTCATTTTTTTTAATAGAATGACTTACAAACTTTCAAATGCATGTTTTGATTTTATGAGTATTATGAATTTTTTAATACTCTCACAAATGTCTCTTTTTAAGTAAATTTTAAAGTTAAAAATAACAGTTTTAACTAATATTTCAATAATTTTCTCTAATAAACTTTGCCACCATATAAAAACGTTGGTTTTTATATCGAATTATTAATATTACCCTTGAATAGGCCTTGCGAATGCCAGAATTGTAATCAGGGGCACTATTTTTCAAAGACCTGTACAAATACTAGTATATACTGATGATATCAACATTCTTGGCAGAAGTAAACAGATGAAGGTGCAGACTTTTACTTCTCTGGAATCTTTTGCCAGACATTGGAATAACCATATATGAGAGAAAAACAAAGTTTATGGCCATAACTAGTGGAGTGAACTCATGACTCCTTCCCATTATCAGTAAACACTTGTATTTTTTTCAAACATTAAAACAAGTTTACATACCTCAGCATTATAATTTTCAATAATAATACTATTAAACTAAAAACTAACAATAACATAAGATCAATAAATGTTATCATGGATTAAAAAATTTGCTAAAATCTAAGTTAAGTTTGATTACAAATATATATCTGTATAAAACCTTATAGAAGGTATCATATAAAGAGTGAGAGCAGGCTCTTAACAAAGATAGATGAGGATAAACTTTAACTACTTGAAAGAAAAATTCAAGATATTTGGTCCCATCAGAGATAATAATAAATGATGAATTTAAAATAACCATGAAATATGTAGGAAATATAGAGAACTTAACATTGCCTGAGCTATTAGATCTTATTGACTCATATGACTTAGACATACTTTTAGGTGTAAGGAAATAGATTTATTAAAAAGCGACTTTTACAAAAGAAAAATATCTTAAAAAAGAAGGCCTAGCAATACATATATTAATATCGTGGCAGCAGATCTTAAGACATTAAAGTCAATCATAAGGATGATTTTAACAATTGGTCGTAACCATTGGAGGAGGCTCATTTATGGCCATAACTAATGGAGTGAACACTTAGACTCCCTTCCTCCCAAATACGCTATATATTGTGCACTGGAAGAAGAAAATGCAAACAATATTTTTATAAAGTGATCAAAATATTTTTTTAATAAGAAATGAATAAATAATGAAGTTTAGTAGCAAAAGGATACATTTTCATTATGTTACATCCACACACAATCAATATATACAATATCACTGAGTTATGAAGAATAAAAACAGTTTATAATATATATACGTACATATATATATATATATATATATTACAAGTACAAGTAAGTATATTTATAAGTACAAGTGTAAAATATAAAGCCTCAATTTCTTTTATTAATACATTATGTGTATATAAAAAAAATCAAAATAAAAAATCCCACTATATGAGTACTTACAAATGATGTGACAAACAATTTATTTATTTATTGGACACATACAAATTAAATCAGTTTTTACATCTCTTTTCTTTGAACAAGACACGTATAATTACTTTAGATGTGAGAAAATAGAACCTATTAAAAATTTTACCAGTTATCTACACCCATGCTCATAAATAAAGGATATTCTAGAATCACACGGAAATCGTGCCACAGCACAAGAAATTTCCTAGAAAATCATCACACATATCTTCAGGAATAATATGATGGTGTTTTGGATAATAGAAAGGCACCAGATAGTACTGATAGTAAGTAAGAAATAAAAGAATCTGAGGTAGTGTATCAAATGAATAGTCGCGGTAAAGCAGCATAGTTCATAGTCAGCATGTCAGCTTCGCAGTACCATAGCCGAATAGCCATAGACCCATGTAAAAATTAATCCTATTGGATACTTCCATTTATGTAAGCCCACATAAATCGGATACTTCTCCCTATGTGGGCTTACATAAATGGGAGTACCGAATGAGCTCAGAATCATGTATAGTGTTACATCTAAGTTTGAAAGTGGTTCCACTAAGAATGTTTCAATACAGGTTGCCCCAGGTTACAATACCACAAGATAGCTGGAACTTGTCAATTAGTACCAAAAGAAACAGTTACAGTACAGCATTATACCAGTCACAATCACTGTTGGTAGCTTTGGGTATCACAGTTCCAAAGTATGTTGTGTACAGATATTTGGGACAATGCGATTTGTATGTCTGTTACATGTATACCATTAATGGTAGCCGCTGCCAGAGCTGGTTGGGCTGGTGCAGGTACTGTGTAACCTGGATGCCACACAGTGGGACTGTATATTGTTTTCTGACAAATCCAGGTTTTCAAAGCAATCGGACTTGCTTCATAACTTCATAAGGTTACCAGGGACAATCAAAGAAAAAATCTTTGAATACTACCATTACAGTGGTGAAAGATTTTTGTTTAGGGTAACATCATCATGGGTTCTTGAACAGATCTCCATGTCCAAAGCAGAACCATGAGTGGCCAAATTTATCGGGATATCATTCTTTGACAACATACTTGTCTGTTAAAGGAATCAATGGGCTCATATTTCATCTCTAGGGATGACAACATCTGTCCTAGCCATACAAATATTGTAGATGAATTCCTTAAATAAAAAGATATTGCATGTTGAAATGGCTGACGTTCTACTCCATTTGAACTCGATACAGCATGTGGGGGACATGCTTGACTAACCAGTTGTAACCTGTAATCCTCTTTCTATGTCTATTCTGAAATTGCAGAGAGCACTGATTGATGAGAGAGATGACCTTCTCTCAAAACAACTGGATAATTTGGTGCACAGCATGGCCAAACAATATACTAAATATGTCGCAGCCCATGGCTAACAAATAGCCTATTAACCATCATATAAACTGCATGCTATTAACTTTTCTGCTCTAGGTAGCATGCCTTTAACTTTTATGAGTAGTATGGTACATATGCTCTTTAATTTATTCTGATTCCTTTATTAAACATGCTTTATGTTTACCTCATGTTCATTATGCTTTTGCACCTTTATTGCTACAAGATGTCATTATCCTTAATTTATGATGGTATAGATACATGATTAGAATAAGTATATGTTAATAATTGGCATTTCAGTGGGCTAGACAATAAAAAAGTAATTTTAAAGGCAAAGTAATAAAATATTTTAGTGAAAAGTATTACATACCATATAACATAACACAAAAATATTATTTAATTTAAAAAAATTCATATAAAATATCATAAATGCTTAATTTCTGACTTGTCATTACCTGTTCTGTGACTGAATATTGAAAAGTACTTTGCCTTCTGTTATTATGGACGATTTCTGTTGGTACTACTTTTAAGTAGTATTGGTAAATATAAAAATCTAAAAAATAATTATCAGCACAATTAGAAAATATATTAAACTAATATTTCTGAGTTCAAACTCATTTTTAGATTTAAAATTGAAGGGATTTATAGTTAGAATGGATTATTAGCACTATTTAAAACACTGTTCTACATTATATAAGAACACTTTTGAAATTATGCTTTTCATTATGATTAGCATTAGTAAATTTACAGGAAAAAAAAATATTGAAATAAATATTTTTTGAAACAAATATTTTTTTATTAAAAATGAAGTTAGATTCTTACTTTTTTGCATACAGTATTGCTTTATTTTAAAAAAATCTTTCAACACCTTTTTCCATTTTTACAAAACTTTTTTGAAATATATTTAAATTTTTAAGTTTCAATGTATTAAAAAGAAATCACTCCTTGACACATAAGACAAAACTCGAAAGTTATGCAATCAAAGTTGGAGGATTGAAAATTCAGCAAGGCATCAATTCAGGGTTTCAATTCAAGTGTTGATATTTTTTACACAGATATCTAATTATACAAAATTCTTTAGAATAATTAATGCAGTGAAGAGAAAAAATAAGTTAAAGAGCTTGTAAAGATTTTATTGAATGTTTCATCATTTAAATATGATCTAATATAATCAAAAGTATTGTTGCAAATCAGATAAGACATTAAACAATAGTATACAAAATTTATAAATGTGTGTATAAATTGTTCACATTTGATAGCTTAAAAACAAAAAGTTCCAATGTTTCTTACAAAACTAAAATCAAAAGCTTACTACTGGAAGCAACTTTTTCATCTCCTTCTAAAGGGTCAAACACTCCAGCTGTTGGTTCACCAAAGGAAAATCTTTCAATTCTATGAGAAAAATTATAATCTGAAAATAAATTTGTGAATATATTAGAAAGTTCTGGTATGTTTTAAAGTCTACATAAAATAAAAATAATAATAATACAATAAAATAACTTTTTTATTGCATAATATATTATTGCAGCTTTAACAAACTAATATTAAATTATAATTGCATGTAAATTTGTATTAATTACTCATACATTAATAACTTAAAATGTTAGTGCAATTTCAAACTAAAAAAAGTGCTTTTAAAACTATTGATAAATTTTGATGTAACTCTAAACTTATTTTAAATAATGAATAATTATATCACTTATATAAGTTAACAAAAAAAATTAAATTTTAGGAACTCAGTCCAGATTTATAATATTGCAAAGTGTCTTTGTAAAGGTTAAACTTGCATTCTTTGCTATTGTGCCAACATGATCAGAATTCCAAAAATTAAAAACAAACGAATTAAAAAAATACCATAAAATCCCAGAAAAAAATTGTTGGATAAGCTTTTATTGACATTTTCAGAATCATATTTTAGAATCACATGAATATTTTGTTAATAAGTTTTGCACCTCTGCACTATACACTTATTAATTACATTCCATTTACATAAAAAAATATATAATTTTTAGAAACATTCAATAATAAAGATTTTTTTGCGTACCTAAATATTTCAACAAATTCTGGAATGTAGAAAATGTAAATAAAAATATTTTCACATGGGAGCACAGATTTTACATATATTTATAATAAAACTTCAGAGAATTTACTACCTCAAAAGCAATTTAAAAAGCAAAATTATATTTACCCGAGTCCCTCAGGAATGCTGAAATATGGGCATGACCAGCTGGGTGTGGAATATGCCTAAAGCATTTTAATTTTCAAATAAATATAATTAAAAATTAACATAAAATACAACTAGATAATGTAGAAAACCTCTTATTTTATAATTTCATTTTTCAAAAATAAATTTTAAATTAAATTAAATATACTAATATTTGCTCTTTATTTTAAATTTGTTTATATGATAAAAGTATGTAAAAATTCATACTTGGAGATATTCCACATTCATTGCAGAAGTTCAGAAAAATAATGCAAAATTTCAGTAATTAAAGTACAGAAGACATAAAAACTGTTTCTTGTTGGAATTAGACAAGCACATAAGACTGTATACAATAAATATGAGATGTGGATATTAAATAACAAGAATGGTGCTGCTACAGAAGAAATAAGCCTGTGTTAAATGTCAGCTGTCTAGAGTGAAGATTTCTCTTCTGAATGCAGTGCCTATCACTTATGTAAACAAACCTGTACAGCCATAGCCTTCATTCACATTAATTATTTCAAAATTCAAAGCAGTGATGATTGTTTTTTGTATATTTATGGGATTGGGAACCTTCACTGGGTTCAAGAAGGTCAAATTATAAATCAACATATCAACATTACTACCTTCCTGATCTTGCTGAAAGAAAAAAGAAAAATCACCCAAATTGTAGAAGGGCAAGTCATTCCACATTGCCTGTCATGAGGTTTCTAAGCCAAGTACAGCATTCAAATGTTAGACTGTCTGCCGGACATTGCACCATGCAACTTCTATCTGTTTCCTATGGCTAAATCTGCTCAATTAAATCCATTGATGTTGTGAAAGAGAAAGTTGTATGCATCCTGAAGGAGCTGACAGAAGCCTACCAGGACTGTTTTGAACAGCCGAAGATTCTCATGGAGCGTTGTAGAGATATATGAAGGGTGTAAATTGAAGACGTATGAAATCAAAATAAAATGTTTTACAATATCAGTGTCATTATTTAATAGCCATACCATGTATTGCAATAACCCCATGTTGAGAAGCAAATACTGCAACAAAATTATAGAAGATTGGACAATTAAAATATTTTTTTTTACATTATCATTATGTAATAGTGCATGGAAGAATTTTAATAAGACTTCAAATATTTTGTAAATCATAGTCGAAATTTTAATTAAAAGACTTTTTAAAGGTCTACTTTTGTAAATTAATGATAAAATTTCCCAGTGAAGTATATATACATACGACTTTAAACAAATTAAGTATATAAGTGACTACTATTGACATTTCTAATGAATTATCTTTCTTGAATGATTATATTTGTATCAATTCAATAATTCAAGAAAAAGACAATGTGACTGTTTATTAACACTGAGCAACATGCAAGCTCATGGCAACAGACCTCGCAATTTTGAATCTCGGTTAAGTGACAAGGACAACATTTGAGCTGGCACTGCCCTCCCAAACTTCCATACCATGCCAATGGGAGGACTTGGAGCTTAGACAGATGTAATGAGCATTAGCCCAGGCTACATGGCAGGTCTTTAGTAGCATCAGGGCTCGAACCCTTGACTTGAAGAAAACAATGTCTGCCACAAGTCCGTGACCATGACAACTAATATATTACAGCAAAAAAAAAAAAAAAAATAAATAAAAAATAAAAAAACCACTTAATTTCCACAGTAATACCTAGGTTTTTTTTTAATTTATTGATGATTTATTACACTACTAAGATAAGAGAAGGTAACATACATATGACAAAAAAATAATATATAACATTAAGCAATTTTATAAGTGAAAAGTTTCCAGACACTGTAATTTTTTTAAAAAAAAATGAACCCTGAAGAAGCATATGAGTAATTCTTATTTGCATAGTTCTCAAGTGAAATTTAACAAGCAAAATTGAAAGAGAAGGGGGGGGGGAAACTTATCAGACTACTCTTTATATTCTTTGTTAATTATTCTTATTCAAAAAAGGTGATCTTTAAAAAAGCATACATAAATAAGTATAAATGCATTCTAATTGCCATGCAGATCCAAGGATAAGAAAAAAGATAGAAAGTATAACACATACAAAACAATTATAATAAAAGAAAAACTACCGAAAATTAGGGAAAAGCATGTTTTCATATCTGTTATGAATTTTAGAAATAAATGAAATCTGTCTTTCTTAAAAAGTACTTTGATAAAAAGAGGAATGAGAACTACACATACTTTAAAACTAATGACTTCCATTACATTTAAGAATTTGAAAACTAAAAAAAAAATCATACTTAACTTCATACAGGTGTAATTATCTGTACATATACAAGTGTGAAAGTATGTCTGGATGTTTTTTACTATATCACGCTCAAATGGAATTTCATAAAATTTGGTGTTAAAGTATGTTATGTTACGAAAAAGGCATAGGATAACTTCTATTTTGACATTTTGTTTTAATTATATTTTATTGTTGTTAATTACATTAAATTTTTTTAAATAATTCTTTGAAAAAGTTATTTTTTAATTTGGCAACAGTTTTCCATTTTGAAAGGGCGGTAAGTGTAAGTATTGAATTATTACCTTATCAAAAATTTACAAAAGTATTACTCTTTATTTGATTTTGTTTTTTAGGCTTTGTGTTGGCATTTTTTTAAAATTAATTTTAAAGTTCAAACTTATTCCACACACAAGTGTTGAACCTTGCTAAACCTAACATACTCTTTCAGTTTAAATCGAAATATTTTACTTGACAATGTGAGTGAATTGCATTGCCTCAGATAATCATACTTTCTTTTTCAATTCTAATAGAAAATTTTCATTTGTCAATTTTAGTGAATTGTATTGCCGGAGATGCCCATACTTTTCTTTTTCACTTCTAAGCTGCCTAATTTGTATTGTCAGAGTTTATTATACTTCTTATTTCAGTTCTAGTGATTGAGTGACAGTATTTATAAAGGTGCAGAAACCAGATGTGGCCATGCTGAGCCAAACAAAATAAGTGAGAGAGTATAACGCTAGCAAAATATTTAACTGTGATCTAGAAGAGTAAAAAATAGAAAAAAATAAAAATTTTGGTTTACAAGAAGGAGGATTGAAAATAGAGAAGGATTGCTAGGGTATTCTGGGTGTGTGTCACCCGTGTTTACCAAAGACAGTAAACCCCATGGAAAAGAAAAAAGATCACTAAGGTGCCCCAGAGTCAAAATGCCCTCAAACCTAGGAGGACAATTTGTTCTTCACTTAAAATTAAATTTAAAAGTTGGTCCTCATAAAAAATCTTATCTTTCTAACTTGGGTTATTACTTTTCCCAATTCACCCATGTGAAGAATGGGTATACCAGCTAGTCAGTTAATCATAAATACATAATAAATAATTATCATTTGAAGGGAAAAAAAAGGATTTGGATGGGGAAAAAAAAAAAAAAAAAGAACTTTTTAAGCTTCTATGCTTAGTTACAACATAGTTCTCTATATACTCTAAATGATATAACTTAAAATACAATGCAATATTACAGTTTAATAAAGTCCAAAATCTATAATTTAAATAGCTGACAGGTAAAAAAGTTATGAAATATATGGCAAATTAAATAGTAAGAATTTGTATTCATTACAGTTTAAAATTTCTAGTTAAAAGATTTATTTAAAAAATATGAACACACATGTTACATGGAAATGATAAGGTAAGAACATCAGAATAATTAAAAAAAAAAAAAGAGTGACTTATACTGAAAGATATCTTGTAATCAAAAGTGAATACAAATAGTCTACAAACTGGAATATGAAAAACCCATACAGCAAATCAAAATTTTAGAAAATGAAATAATATGAATTAACAATTCATATTTTACTTGTCATACATTTAGAACTTTTCATTAAAAATTTATTTCAGAAAAAACATCAAAAAACAAAATTAAATTACTTTCCAGCAGTTATATGGAAGTTTCCAGAAACTTTATTCACTACTAAGGATCCTCGTAAGCGACATGCATCAGGTTGACCGACAGGTTTATTACTCCTGCAACAGTAAAAGAAATATAAAGAAAATAAATTTTTGAATTTCTAAATATAAACTTTTTCTCTATAAATTAAAAAATGTATAATTGAGTTCAAAATTATTTTTTTTAGACAAACGTGAAGAGATTATCAAACAAGAATAAAAACTAATGAATTTAAAGCTGAATAATAAGAATATTAAAAAAAAAACTAAATACTTAAGATTTCTTCTGTTAAAATAAATCTGACACCTAATGCTTGCTTACCCGATGCTTTTCATAAATTATTGAGTGAGTGACTGTGGATTTTAATGGCACAAGAGCCAAAGTAGGCTAAACTTTGCCATTCATAAATTATTATGAAATATTGGACTATCCAAGTAAATTTGTATGCTGTCTGCATAAAAAAAGTTTTAAAATAATATAGAAGTTTTACCAACAAATCTTTATACTATAAAAAATTAATTCACAATGAAATCTGAAAATTTATCTGCAGTTTCAGAACACATTTTTGCATGTAGAGAAATTAATACTTTACTATACTTCAATGATATTTTGAATTAAAGAAATTATGAATCAAATTCTTTGTGATGTATGCAGAGCTACCCACCATACTCTTTTAACCCTTTGATGGTTAGGTGAATCAACTGTTTTTGCTTTCTTATTATGTCCAGGGCAACAATCAAATGGTCGCTGAAAGCAGTAGCCAATTCCCTCCTGTATTGCTTCTACAAAATTCACCCTTTTTCTAACAGTGATATAGAATGCTTGCTTGCTTTTAAAAGATAGTCCTTAAAGAAGTATTTGCAGTATATTAATGGTATTTTTATGATTGTAACCGACTCTTTTAAATAATTTAGTAAATGATAAATGTTAGAAATATTAATTTGTAAAATATCAAATTAAAATATTTAAATAAACATGCAATTTAAAACTTTATGAAACATTTATAATTCTGGTATTAATCAAAAACTTTTTTAGTGTGATACACTTTGAAACTTGGAATTATTCATCATATATTTATCTTCAGAATTATTTAGTTGAGCTCGGCTACATGCATCATGGAGTGCAGTTTGAATGTGAGCTGGGCTTGTTCATAACCATTAAAGGGTTAAAGAGAACATAAATTCTTTTCCATTTAACGATAGGAAAGCTCTGTAAACAAGAGAATTAAGAAAAAAAGCTATAAAAAAATTTATAACATAAAGACACCTATGAGTGAATTACCAATAGATTTTTAAGTTGGGCTTATCGTTGTTTGTATTTTTTGCATGTGATATAAAGATTTCTATTCTGTTGAGATATTTCGAACATACATTTGCAAATAGAGGACAATGAAATTAAGTTTCAATACATATGTAAGAAATGTTCACAAACTGAATCACTAAACAAAAAGAAAAGCAATTTGTATCATTTGCAGCTAGTTTTTGTTTTCTTTCAAATGAGTGAAGGTAAGGTAGCATATTTTTGCATTTTTTCAATACTTTATAAGTAAAATAAGCATAGTTATATATATTTAATAAAAATCCTATTATTATTTTAGGGATGGCTTGGCACATATGTACTTTTTCAGACAAATCAAAGAGCAATTTTTTTACTGATTGTTTTTTACATCACACTTAGAAGCAACATGAGGGCTATTGTAGACAGCCCCTGTAATTTTGAATCTCGGTCAATTGACGAAGACGACAACCGAGAAACGACAACTCCCTCTCCAGACTTCTACACCAAGCCAAAGGGAGGATTGAGGGCCTTGACAAATTTAATGTGCCTCAGCCCACTACCACATGTCAACTAGGTCTTTAGTAGCATCAGGGCTTGAACCCAAGATTTGATGGAAACAATGCTGTCTGTGAGTTTGCAACCATGACCACTAGGCTACATTGGTCACATGGAGAATAAATACCCCATGTTTAAAAAAACAGCAACAGATTTTGAAGTTCTTTTTTATTCTTGCAATACAGTAGTGTATGTTAGAAATAAAGGAAATGTGAAGTAAAAGAACATCTTGTATTCAGCAAGCATAAAATCATAATAAAATAGATCGCTTATTAAAAAAAAACTGATTCATTTTTTGTGAAGCAACATTCAAAACTGGAAGAGCTAACACTGGCAGCCGAAGCTATCCACACTGTGAAACACCATCATAGTAACATATCATGTGACTATTTATCAAAATTATAAAAACATATGATTCTAGATTCTGAAATTACACCAAAAATTTCTTCTGGTTGCACCAAAATTAAGGTCATTATCAACAATTTTCCTACACCTAATTCTTTATAGATGACTTTAGAGGCATTAAAAACGTTCAATTTTTTGCAGTATGTACTGATGGATCACATTTTGGATCAGTAAAATTTTTTCCTATTTTAATTCAGTATTTTGATAAAAATTTAGGCATGCCCCAAAAACTTATAAAAATGATATACATTAAAATCAAAAAGCTGAAATTACATCACAAGTACTTATCTGAAAGAAAAATTTACAGAATTTGAGAAAGAAAATTGTATTATCAATTTTGGAGAAGCAGATCAGGAAGGAGAAAATCTCAATTAACTCTATAAAGAATAAACTGGGAAAAAGCATCAGTATATCTCTTAAGTATGATTTCCACAGCAAAATACAAAACATGAAAAAAAGAAGATATCTTGCAGAAATAACAAATATTCTATATTCAGTTAAAGCCAGTTCAACTAACAGAAAAAAAAAACCAAGAGTTTCTGTCACTAAAGGGAAGCAAATTATAAAAAGTAGTGAAGATAATCCCAAATGCTCAGTTATGAAACAACAGTTCATAAACATTTATGAACAGAGAATTTTATACCTGATTAATTCAATACTTTTAAAAAAAAATTGAAATTTTCGATTGGATGCTATTAAAAAATATACCTTCTTGGGTGGCAGGAAGTTTGGGTAATGCATACTAAAGTGAAAGAGGACTGAAACTTAATGACTCTTTATTATTTGATCAATCACTACATAAATTTTTTTTCCAGAAATGGAACATAATGCAGACTTTTTAGCTATTTTCACTAATTTAGAATGGATTTAATATTTTTCTGAAAAAAGTGAGAATCCAATCTTTAGAATTTTTAAAAAAATTTGTTTATTGTTTTTCGCAATTCCAGCTCATAATGCTAACATTAAGAGAATTTTTAGCATTATAAAATCAACATGGATAGAAGAACACAACTGGGTGTTATCTGAATCAGTGAAAATGTTGATTATGATATAGTACAACTTTACAAATATGAGTTGTCAAAAGTTTTATGAATTCTACTTTAGCCAAAAAATTATCTTGAAAGAATTCAGAAGCAAAACAAAGTTTGACTTGGGTTTAATCAAACATTAATTTCTTTTTTTCCATAAATAATTGTATTGGTCAAATATTTAATATTTTATTTGTTGTTATTTTATGAAATAAACATTTTTTAATAAAATGGAGAATGCACCAATGGATACTGTTTATCTTATTAGCAAAGTTGGTAACAATGAATGTGCATGCATGTATATATACATCAATACAGCAAGAAAACTATTATTAAAAAAATATAATGAATAATACTTAAAAAAATTACGATCTTACTTTAATACATAAATATAAAATTAGACTTTAAAAAACAAGATATCGTACACAAACCCTGATGGAAATCCTTTTAAAATATTTGAATAGCCATCTCTCCATATCAGATCCTGTATAGCATGGTACTCTTCTCTTATATATAAATTTATTTTTTGCATTGTGTCCCATTGTGCTCTTTGAGGTTCCGATAACTCAAAATGAGTGAGTTCTTCCTCAAGTTCTCCAAATGATTGAGTATTTTGATTGGTAACATCAAGTATATCTGCTCCTATTTCTATATTAAATATAAAATATTAACTATTTATTTAAAAACATCCTATATGTAAGCAACATATATTGCCAAAAACAAATTATTGTGTGTGTGGTTATTGAGTAAATTAAGGAAAGGCAAGCACACACTCTTATGCAAACTGAAGGTCCATATTAAAATTTTTGATTAAAGTATTTGTATAGTGTTTATAAAAAAACTGAAAAGCAAATGAGAGTTTATAATAGAAAAATATAATTAAAAATTATTCTATTCTTTAATTTATGAGAAAATTTTTATAAGCTGCAATAGGTACATAATTATTTATAAAGTAACTCAAAAACCTTATATTTTGATAGTCCAATATCTACCTATTTAACATAATAAACACTACATTCAAATGTACAGCATAATACTTACATGAATCATTATTTATTTTAAGCCAAGCTATAAAAACTATAAAAATTGAGCAAAACTTTTTCAGTGAAAATAAAATCAATCTATAATTTCTGTTAATATGCTAGCTAAAAATTAAAACTTTCCAAATGATTACTCAACAGGATATGATTAATAACTCTTTTAGTAAAATATATTTGGGCAGTCTTATATTATCTACAGTTGTTTTTATTCAGATGTATTGAATTACAAAAAGCACAATGTAATTTAAAATAATGCAATAAGATATTTTCACAGAGAAGAGTTACGCCAATCAGAATTACAATACTTCTAAATCTTGTCATACTTAATTGTAACACTAATTATAGTAAAATTATTTGCAATTATAAATGTTAAGAATAGATTAATGTGTGAATATTCCTTTTCTTTAAGGCAACAATAAATACATTTAGCTTATTGTTTTATTCTTTTTGTTGTTAAAAGTTTGCATCGTTTTTGTACTTGGGAATGTGTATTCTTTGAAGAGTTATTAGCATTCTATGAAACTTTGTACTTAGATGCAATATTATACAACTGAAAGTTATTTGAAAATGTAATTGTATATAGAATGATTTGTGTCCTTTTATTGATTTGAGTAATTCATCAAATTAAAGAAGAATCAGTTAGATTTAAAGGTCCAGCTAAATTCATTCATCAATTGTTAAACTATTATTCAAATTAAAATTTTCAACAATAATAATTAGCTACTTAAAAAATTAAGTAAATATTCATAAAAATATACATGTGGGGCTAGTTTTTTACTTGTTGATTATTCACATTTTAAACACTTAATAGCTATTTCAAGGGGATTCAAACTGTCAAAGACCTCTCTCATTGTATGCACACAACTGTCATATATATAACTTGTAAATTAAATATATTACTATATATATATTACTTATAAATATTTATTACTTATATGTAAAATATGAATACTGGAATAAACTAATACTAATTAATATTTACTTACTGGAACAGGGCATTGCCACTGTAAGATCTACATTTATCTTCAGTTTACTGTATAGATAGAGAAAATAGTAAAGAATATGTTTTAGTATAAAAAATGGACATATTTAGCATAAAAATAAAACAAGTAGTAAACATATATTACCTATCAATATCATGATCCACACTATATTCAAATCTCAGTTGACTTGAACTATAATAATGAATTTCAGTGTACACAAGTATTATGATAACAATGAAGCTCAAAATTGACACTGAAAAATAAAAGTACTTCCATATAAATTACAATATGATTATTTTACAGAACAGATGAATTTTTTTAAAAAGCAATATTAAATATATAATTACAAAAAAGTTCAAAGCAAAATTTTGCAAAGAACAGATTTGGCCACCCAAGATGCTTTTTTTTTTTTAAATAATTATTATTAAATTACTCAATTAAATATAAAAGTTAAAGTAAAATGATGAAATATTGAGAAATAGAGAATAGTAAACTTTTCCAATAAAAAAATTAAAGGAAACAATACATTATTAAACATCATATTTAAGCTAAATATAATTAAAATTGAAGCAAACAATAGAAAATTGAAAAGTGACCTGGAACACCAAAAGTGATCAAATTAAAACAATAGCCCCTTGGGAGGCTAATAGTTTTTATGACCAAATAATTCTTTTTAAATCACGAAGTTTTCTTAAAAGTTATAAACATAAATTTAACTGTTTAATAGCAAATTCAGTCTATTAAACACTGCCAACATAAAAAGGAGCCCCAATTAAATTTGTGCAATGTTAAGAAAAACATTTATTTGAAATTGTTATAATTATCATTCAAATTTTTAATTCATTCTTAAGATGTCTAAGTTATCAAATTTTTTGATGTTTTTTAAAATAAAGATGCAAATAAAATTTAGAAAAATGATAAAATCATCATGGATCACACACAGAAATTTGAATTTTAAACATCAAGCAAATTAATATTATGAACATTTTTTTAATTTAAGTGTAAAAAAAATTGTAATGATTATAATTTTAACACGGTTAAAATGAGTATATAAGTAATAAGAAAAAGTTTTTAAATCAAAAGCAGAGTTAAATTTATATAAAGAAATAAATAGCTTAATAATTGTATTTAAAATTCCTATTATTGTATTTGAAAATATTCATCTTTTCCCCCACTACATACCTGTTCCACCAGAAGTTGTTGGTTGAGTGTATTCTTCTTGGACTTTAGGAAAAATATCCAGCTTTTCTACATTTTTTAATTTACTTAGGCGCCTCATTCTCTTATTCTGACATAAGGGTAAGAAAACAAGATACTATAAAATTAGTTAAACTTATTTACACATATATTTTAAGCATCTTTGCAAAAAAATCTCTCAGTAACTTAAATAATATTTCCCATAACTTTAAAAAATGAAAATTTATATCAATTTGAAAAAAACTACCAACCTGCATCAGAAATCAAGCATATTTCTTGTAATTGCTAAAGTGAATTTTAATCTTCCTGTCATATGAATCTAAAGTTTTAAATTACTATGTATTTTTAAATATTTACACTTACAAAAACAAACAGTGAAATTTTAAACTATTGGCAAATTTACAATGAAAATCCTATGTATAACTATTTAACTCAGTCTTTCTGGTAATCTCTAGATGAAATATTGTTAAATTTATTTTTTACTAATTTTCTATAGCAATCTAAAAAGCTGTAACATAAAGTTAATTCTTCTTCCTAATTTCAATTTTTTAAAATTTTGTTTACTTATTTAAATTTTAATTGTTTTTATTTGATAAAAAACATTTCAAGTTAAATTTAAACTCATATGGTTTTAACAAGTCAAATCTTCAAATGCTTTTATTTTGAAATGTAGCATGCTTTGTATATGTGGTGATCATTTTATTCATTTTAAATTTAGAAATGTAATTAATACATGAATATTCTTTAAAACTCTGAAAATTTTAATTCGAGTACCTAAAATATTGGGAATGTATTGAAAGTGAATGAATTATACTTAGATTACAGAGTTGACTTCTCATCCTGAAATAATAATTTTTCTCATTATAAAATTATCTTTAAATTGAAATGAGCTTCATTTTTTCTTCACATCGCAGAACACATTAAGTGTCTCTGCAAAGTATCAAACAATAAAGTATTGAAACAAAAACTCTAGTTCAAAGTAATAAACTTAAATCCTAGCTCTTTAAATTCTTCAAGTATTTTTTCTTAATTGTTTCCCTGTTGATTGTTTTTAAATTTCAAAAATTTTATTATTTATTTCCTACAATTTTTAACTGCTTCTGGACAAGTGTAGATTCTAATGCTGTATCAAAATATTTCTTCCGGTCAGATTGAGGATAAAATCCTGAGAGGATTAAGCATCCACAGTTGCCTTTTTCTTTACCAGAGTGATTAAAAAAAGGCATTGCTAAAGCAGATTCAGGTAGTTAATGAGCACTAACTGCTTAGTTATGATTTCTCTATAAAAGGTACACACACAGTTTCACTATAATAGGACAGAAGTTTAGTAAGTTGTTCAGCAATAACTAAGGGGTGCAACTTTCATGAAACTACATGAGGATTGTTTTTGATAATCAAATATATTTTCTAATATATACTGCAACAAAAGAAAATACAATACAATGAAAAATGACAGTTCTCAAATGAGAATGTTTAATTTATAATAATTAACTGATTTTTAATTAAAAATAACTGGAGTGAACTTGAATAATTATAAATTAAATTATGGGACACTAGAGTCTAAGAACATTCTTATTATTAAGCAGTACAAGGTTTTGTATGAAATACTTAAAATATTTACACATAGAAATAATAAATATAAATTATGCAATGATATACTCTATGGAATATGATCATTTATACAAAATTATAATTAGTAAGGATAAATGCGATTTTCATGGGCCTAACTTTGGCATATGCTTTTTCATTGAACTGCAGCTATTTTTTACCCACATTGTATGACATACTTCAAGAAGGAATATTCATTGCATAAATCTGTATACAAATATATTTTATAACAGTTAAGAAAGAATATCCATACTGTACTACAATACAAATGTTAATTAAAAATTCATTGAACATAAAAACCATTATGTGTGATACAAAGACCAAATCTGTTTTTTAATAAAAGTGTGTAACAACTACAAAAATTGAATTCAAGAAATAACTACTTAATATCCTATTAGAGCAAATTTTATACATGAAAAAAAATTGATTATTAAATAAATAACTTTGAATAAACATTGTAATTTTTTTTTTACAAAGAAAGTAAAATTAAATGTTATGATCTTCAGACAAGAAACTGAGACACTACTTTGAAACATACCAAATATTTGATTTGTCACTATGCTTTTTAAACTCGATTCATTTGGATATCAAAATACATATTCAATTAAAAATTTACTAAATAAAAATTACAAAAAATTAGAATTTTAAATTTCATCCAATAGAAAAAGAATCCATTCTAGGATTTAGAAGTTGAGGAAAATGATTCAAAAATTCAATATTAGCAGATCTACTTAAGTTTTGAAATGCCGACGAAACTCTTTCATTGATTTCATTTCATTTTCTTTGATGAATGCCTTGGACTAACAAATAAATTTAGTATTCTTTAAAAATTTACAGAAATTCATGAATATTAACTTAAAGTAATTTGTGTTAAATATTTATTTCGCCATGAGGTCCTTAATCGTTTGATACTTGAATGTTTTAACTGGATTCAAATAATAATGTTTTTTCTGTTCTAAATAACTATTTTTACTTCTGATGGCAACCCATTTCGCCATTCAAACAAATGTTTGAAAACAAATGGTAAAAAGAGCGGCAGCTGTTTCTGTTTGGACGTGAAATAAGTGAGACTTGCGCAAATTTCCTGTTTATTAAATAATCAAGTAACTTCAAGTTTTGCAAGACAGTATTGGTGTGATATATTTTTTCTATTTTTTTTAAAAATATAAATATTTTTGTACAGTTGTTGATCTTAAAAAGGCGATTTTGATAATACTACGCAACTGATAATTTATAACTGAAATCGATTTAATGAAATTGCTGTAGATTCGCTGAAAAAAAAAACTTCATGCAACTTCAAGAAAATCTAAAGTTACTGTGTAATTTTTATTAATATTTTTTGCTGAACTATTTGCTTAAGGATATAGCAAACACATTTCAAGTATCTGTTTTGTATTGGAAGAATTGAAGTATACTAAATCTTAATAAAATGATCGCTAAAGGCATACTTTATTATTTTAATATATGTCAATAATAAGCGTTTTAAAACGTACATTTTTTGGAAACATTTTCAGTTTAGTTTGTCTTAAATTTTGTTCTAAAATTTAATATGTTCATGAAGTTTTGGTTTTGTAATGTATTATCTGGTTGATGTGTATTTTAACTTTAGTTTTTCTAGTGAATTATTCAAATTCTTGAATAAACAGAAGCCATTTTGAGATATTAATTTGCAATAGTATATTAATTGTTTTAGTATAGCATTTGAAGCATCCATTTATACTAAGCATCTATTAATCATTTTAATTATAATTGTAAAAGTTAGATTTATAGCTGACTCTTGAAAAATTTCATGATTAAATAATAATTTGTTCGTATTATCAAAAATCATTTTTCTAAAAAGATCTTATAATTTAATAATTTTATTATTATTTAGATGATTTGGATTATTATTTTTTAGATTAGATGTAAAAATATTATTTTTAATAATAATTTTATTATTTTTTAATATAGTCATTATTATCGTAGAAACATCACTCTTTGGGAAATTATCATTCTCATCTTTTTGTCATTTTTTATCAGAAAAAATCAAATTTTTCGAATATATGTTTCGAAGAGTAGTTGAAAATCGTAAAATAAGCACAGCTATGCTAAATTTATTAGACTCATTAGCTACATCATTTTTGATTGTATCATTTTTTTTTATAAATCTGTAAAAAATGGATAGTTACATTTTTTAAGGTTTATATGTAGGAAATTTGAATGTAAATTTTCTATTTTTCACCAAGTAAAAAATGAAAGAGTTAATTTTTACATTATTTTCAAATTGTTTGGAAGGAAACCTTTTAAATTCCTTTTAACACTTTAGATAGAAATGGTGAATTGTAATTTGCATTGGAAAAGAACATTTAAATTGATGGGAAAGGCATTTTATATTTCTCCATAGGTACAATTTTATTTGATTGAAATTGGTATTAAAAAAAAGATTTTTTCTTATGATGTATGAAATACGTTTTAATCATCTTGTATTATTTGTAGGGTGTAAAGTAAAACAAGTGGAACATAAACTGTCATTAATTTAAAGAAAAAAATCTAAGACCTTTCCTTTTTGCTACAGAATAAGCATTATTTAACATTTTTTTTTGCAAACTTGTTTTAGCATTCAGAATGCAGTAATTATTTAATGCTTCATGGGGAAAAAAGTATCATTTTCCTTTTATTTTTGACCTGTGTGGTGACCGGGTATGACAGAATAGTCCTACTGTAGCTCATGCATGTCGTATGAGGCAAGCCAAATGGTACCCTGCGCTTGGGAGTATAGCAGGACACTCTGCCCTGGGGATTATATCAGGGGACCTTAGGGACTTGCCTTTTTAGGTAAGTATTGGCATCATGGCCACAAGACACCCTAGTGATCTTTTTCTTTCTTATGGGGTTTACTGTCTTTGGTAAACAAGGGGGACACACCCCAGGGTTACCCTAGCAATCCTTCTATATTTCCAATCCCCTTTCTTGTCAATCAATTTTTTCACGCCTAAACCACAATTAAATCTTATTTGGTGCAGCATAGCCACACCTGGCTCTTGTGCCAATACTTTCACATTCACTGACTCACTCATATTCCTTTTATTTTTTAGAAAGTGTTCACATCCCGAATATTTAGACGCTTAAATAAAATCCTAAAATTATCATCTATATTTCTAATTCCTTTTAATTTGGTTGACATTTAAATTTAAACAAAAAGGGAAAATCATATTTTAAGGTTTGGCATATAATCTTTTCTTTAATAACATGTTTAAAAGTATTAAATTGTTTTGTAATGATTTATTTAAACCTGGGTAACATGTAGCATATTTGGTGCATGAATTAAACCACTTGTAAAATGGGCTTCAAATATTTAATATTTTAAAAATATCTTATTTAATTAAAACATGCATTTTTTTCAATAAGTTAATAATTAATTTTTTTTATTAATTGCAAATAAACCAATGCATATTATTTTGAATTCCAAATGCTGTGAATTTCCTATTGGGATAATGGAATCAAGTTCTAATATCTTAAAGGTCATTGGTATTAGTTTATGGAGAGGGCTCTATGTTAGATTTCAATTCATACCTAAAGCCTTACTGGATTTGGCAGCCAGAAATTGAGTTGTTACCACTTTAGGTGTTACCGAAGCTGTCTTTTGTCTAATATAAGTTTCGGTGCTTTTCCATTTCGCTGGTGCAAGCGATAAACTCTCCCAATGTGATACAACCGATGCCAAATGAAATATGTGTATACTGTGTGTTGTCACCAATAAAATCTGCTTGGCGACATTTTTTCCGGCGAAATGGAAAAATACTGTTTTATGTTATCAGTTTTTGAGAAGTAATGCAAATTTTTGTATTTGATTCTAGAAATTAATCTAACATTCCTCAAAGGATAATGATCCACTGGTAAAATATGAGGGAATTTTCTAGAAAATAACAAAAAGTTTAAATACATTACTTCTAAAGATTCAAAGTAAATTTTTATTTGTAACTTGATATTTTATGTTAACAAATTTCTATTTCATGAAAACATTGTGGATAAAACATTTCTTCTATCAATATTGGGATCAAAACATTATAATTTTATGTAAAATTCATTTTGACATCTGTGACAACTTTATTTTATTTTATTTATTATTATTTTTTGTTATAAAATCATTTGAAGAATTCTGTTTCTAGAAGTAAATAATTAAGTTAATTTATATTTTCTTCCATTGCTAAAAATCTGTTATTTCTTTAAACAACTGTTTCAATATTATGCCTTATGCAGTATTTTTCTTGCAAGTGAATAAGTAATTCATACAACAGTAATATTCTGTAAGGGAATAGGAAATCTAGTTAGAAAGACAGTTAGGCATATTTAATAGAGTTTTATAGTATAGATTTGTCTTATTTTGTAAATTCTGTCTGTAATTAAGTTCTATAAACATTTTTCTACTATAATTATCTGTGAAATGAAATATTAAAGGGAATGAGACTATTTAACATTTAACAAATTTTATGTATGCTACTATTTTATAGTACTGATAACATATTTGTAATGTATCTGTTATTATTTTTTGAAGGGATGATTCTTGGTTATTGTAGAAAGTAATTATTATTATTATTATTTTGAACAGTTGATAAAATTATCAAATACTATAATATTTATTTTAAGTTTGTAATGCTGTCTGTTTATTAATTCTGAAATAAAAAAAGTAAACATAATTATTTATTACAGCAAAATATTTGATGAAAATATGATGAATGACATATCACTTGAAGACTCCATGAATGCTAGGTTTGTATTATTTATATTTGATATATTTTTAAGATTATTCTATATTTTTTTTGTTTCATTATTTTCTTCTGTTCTTACATTTTGAGGCCAACAGTAGCTTTGTATGAATATTGCAAGTTTCTTGACCTTATGGATTGCAGATTCTATAAATCATTATTCGGTGAAGGGTTGCCATGTGGCTGTGTTGTCACATTGGATCTCTTTGGTATTTTTAAGGCCTTACATGGTACAGACTTAGGTATTTAAATTTGGTCCTCATTGTGACTGTTGCTCAAAATCATAGGATCTTTTTCATTAGTTTATTATTTTATTGAAATATGATATTAATTAACTGAAACTATTTATATTAGTTTTAAGTCTTAAATTTGAGTTTGACATTTATTTATTTATTATCAAAGTAAAATAAAGTTTTGATTATTTAAACATAATTCTGGTTACCTTTTAAAATAAAACATTGTTGATTATTATTTAATTCAAAGTATCCAATCACATAATTAATTGTTTGTTGATTCATTTAAATATGTTTTACACATACTAAATTATGAAAGTAATTAAAACATGTAAAATTGACAATTTCTTTCTAATTTTCCTAACTCGAATGCTTTGATTTATATTTACTAGAAAAATCATTTTTTCAATTGTTATTTCATAATTGTGATTTCCATAACTGTTACTATAAATAAAACTGTGTATAAAAGACAAATGCATGTGCATTGCATTAAATCCATATAATTTAGCTTAGATTCAATGGAACAAATTGTAGGGTATATTAAATATAACTTTTATATTTCCCCATATCTAAAAATGCAATATATGAACAATTATAAATATATTTAAGTATTCAAATTATTTTATCTTGAATTTTCAATTTAGACTTTGCAAAATGAAGCTGTTTTTGATATTTGAATAATTTATTTTTGTTTTGAAAAAGGCTTTCAAATTTTCTGAGCTAAAATGCTTTGATTTACATTTACGAGAAAAATCTTTTCCTTTTTATTATTATTTTGCCGTTGTGATTTACTTGACTGTTACTTATAAACTTTTGTGCAAAGAATGAGCACACACATATGTAGTGCATTAAATCTATATACTTAAGCTTCGATTCAATGGAACAAATTTTAGCATAGATTTAACATAACTGTTATATTTTTGTATTCCATATCTAAAAATGTTATATATGATTAATTAGAAATATATTTAAATATTATTTTGTGAATATTAAATATTTATGTTATTTTTAAAATATTCATATTATTTTATGATTTTTCAATTCAGACTTTGCAGAATAATGCTGTTTAAAATATTTGAACAATTTATTTTTGTTAAACAATTCACTACAATAGGATGTTAATAAGACAGTATCAGTTAATTTGGTAAACTAGTTAAAAAGATAAATTAATGTTTATTCTTTAAGTTTTCTGTAGGGAAAAAATGTTTGTTTAAATGGATAAATTGCTCACAATAGAATAAACGCATCATTACAAAAATCTCGTCATGTGGATATATGGTGAAACCAATTCATTAAGAAGGGTAATGGAGAATAAATATTTATTCATAAATATTCAGGAAAAGACAAAGCTCAGGTAGCAGAATTGGTACAGATTGGTGACACAACTGGAACAGAAAAACAATATCAGTACAAAATAACAATTTAAACTGAATAACAAACAGCACTTTTAATAACAGTTGTAGTACTTTTAATAATGTTCAGCTTTCTAGTTTACACTATGGAAAAATCGCCAAAGTATTATTTTGCACTTCAAAGGCAGATTCAGACAGATCACGTTATCTCAGGATCTCCGTATATTTGTAGCTGCCCCTGCTAGGTATGCCAAAATCCAGGATTTTCTCTCCAAATAAACATATCAGGGAAATTCATATTATGATCTTTTTACACTTATTGTAGAATTATAGTAACTATATTTAACAGAAAATCGTAATATGCATTGGCAGAGTTCTCAGTCATTAGAACGAAAAGATGTATTAAAATATAGGGGCTATTTTATTTACTTGACTGGAAACATCAGGTTGAAAAACAAAATTCAAAAGGGAAGTGCTTACATCTTGTATCATATACCTGTAATAATTAACATAACACTGACAGTTTGTCAGTTAATGGTATGGTTAATACGTCATTTGCATATAACAATCTTAAATATCTCAAATTCATGATTTGAAGTAAAGTAATACTCGAGATTTTTTTACATTTAGATTTGTGGGATATTTTCACTTTGGGAGATTTTGTGAGATGATAAAAACTATGTGTCAGGTAAGGAATTACAGTTTTTCCTAACAATTTGAGCATTTACGAGAACTTCATTTTGTTTTCAAAATTATCACCAAGGTTGGGGGTCATTGCTTAACTTTTCCTTGGTATCTGACAAAATTTCTGTAGTGTCCTGTATCATTTATATGAGTAACATTGCAGGAAAGCATCATTACAGGCTCGTAATATTGCTCCCGTCTAAGAACTTGATGTCCTGACAGTCTCATTATGTACTACTAAGATCGTAACTAAGGCACAATTGAGGCTAACTGATTCATATGAATTTTTGTCTTGGTGTTGGGAGGTCTCTAAACTTAGTAGATAACATTTAATTTCTCTATAGTACTATAAAGTTACTCCCAGTTCTGTTGCAACCTTGGACTCTGTCCAACCAGTTGCTTTCAGTAAATTCGTTTCCTGGTTAGTTTAATTCACTCTCTGGCGAGCACATGTATGTGCTCCAGATATGTATCGAAGCCACTCATATTCATTTGGCGAGGGGCACATCACTTGATCATTCAAAGACAACGTCACAGAGCTGTTGCTATGTTCAACAGAAAAAACATCTCTGTTCGGTTCATCCAGTTACCTCATATGCTTGAGCCTCTACTCCCTTGATCTTCCTCTGAATTTTGTTCTTTACTTCTTCAATCTTTTCTTTCACAACTTGGATTTGATGTTTCACTCCACCTTCCTTTTTGGTTTCATCAGTCCCTACCTTGGTTTCTTTAGCTTCTTGTTTCTATGGGAATAACTTCCCATTTTCTTTCTCTTCCTTTTCTGATTCTTTATCATCTACCCTCTTTTTCAAAGTAGCTCTTATTTTCTATTTTAGTTACTTGAGTAGGAAACGGAGGACTATTGTTGTACCATTCTTGATAATTTCCGAAGATTCAACTCTAGAATCTGCTTTGACTTTCACTTCCTCAAGCCAGAATATCATTTCCCATGTAATTTCTGCTATTGCAACTTTCATTTCCTCCTGTCTGACTTCCATTTGCTTTACCAAGTGTTCTTGTCTGGCTTTCATTTCTGCCATCAAAGGAAACAGCTCCTCGAATTTATCCTCCATTGCTCTAGTCACAGGCATTCTCTTAAGAATCCTATTCCTCTGACACCTCTAAAAATTATTGTCTTAGGGAAGTACTGTGAAAACAGCGCAAGAAAAAAGATAATGGAGGAGGACATTTTAAGCATAAATATTCAAGAAAGACAAATCACAGGTTACAGAAATATTACAGATTAGAGCCATAACAGGGGAAAAAAAAATAACACCCAAACTTGTACAAATTAGCAACACCAACAGATACAAATAATCTCTTGTAATAACAGTTATATTATTTTTAATAAATATCTGCTTACACCAGCTTTCTAGTTTGCATTATGGATAAATCTCCTAAGTATTACTTTGCACTTAAAGATTCAGATTCTGGCTGACCATTTTATCTCAAGATCTCTACATATTTGTAGCTGTCTAGACCAGGTGTGATGTCACAGGGAAAGTTTCAGAATTTCCCTCCTAATAGACATGTCAGGAATATTTGACCATTCATGAGAACCTTCATTTTGTTGCCGAGATTCTGGACCATTATCTAACTTTTCCTCGGTATTTAACAAAATCTTTGTAAATGTCTCTTTTCATTACAAGAATAATGTAGCAGAGAAGCATAATTGCAAGTTTATTAACAATATATATAATACTCAGAAAGCAATTTAAATAACACTTTCTAAGCAGATATTTTGGTATTCATGTTTATGTAACCTCCATTTATCTCCGTTATACATAAGGCAAAAACATTCAGCTGTTGGTTTGTTATATTGAATTATGCACAATTATCATCAAGTACACCACAGTAAATTAAAATTTCATTCCATTTTTGCATAAGTGGATATTATTTATCTTGTCCCAAAAATATCCACTCTAAGAAGTTGTACAGTACTCTTACTCATTATTCAAGTATTCATTATCTGTATGCTATAGTAAAAGATTAATCACATGCACAACTCATAATTGTTAAATTTTTTTTATCAATTATGAGTTGATTCAAATATTTAACTTAATTTTTTTTTTTAAAGTTAAATATTTGAATTTTTTTAATTACAAAAGTTAATATTGAAAAATTCTTAATTCTTTGTATTATTTTTAGTTTGGAAGCGTCAGTATGTATTGATGATGCTATTTTCTCTGGACCTATAACTGCAAAAGAGAAGCTAGTTAGAGAAAGATTTGAAAAAAGACAAAAAGAAAAGGTCAAAGAAAAATCGCAGTTGATGCCATCATTTAAAGAAGAAATAGCAAAAGAATGCCCTGAGTACAAAATGAATACACCTGGGGAGAACAAAAATGAAATTATTAATGATTCATCTTTGTATGAAAGTTTTTCTATTGATGAAACTAAATATGATAGTTTTGAAGATAGTTTGGATGAAGGAAACAATATATATCCTAAAGAAGTGAATATTCCTCAGTTTCCTCCTGAACAAGTGAATGTTAATTTTCGAAAGTCTCGTAATAAACAGATATTTAGAGGGTCTCTTTGTGACAGTTTAGAAGATATACATTCACTTGTGTCAAATGTCGAAAAATTGAGCATTTCAGAAGATATTGAAAATATTAATATCTTGGAAAAGAATCATATATATGACGATTCTTTGAGGAATGACATTTGCTTTGAAAATAAAAACACAAATTCAGCCGAACAAAATTTTGATGATGATTCTTTAGCAATCCTTGAATTTGAGAAAACTTTTGATGATAGTTTGGAAGAAGCAGACCTTCTCCCTCTTTTAAGAAATGGAATGAGCGATGCTGAGATTTCAGTTGAAAATTTGACAAAGGAAAATGTGTGTGTTACTAAAAATCTTTTTGAAACTTCTGTTGAAATAATTTATGAAAACGTAAGAAATGTTGGCATTGCAGAAGTTAATTGTGAAATTATCAAACCTTCAACTGGAGATTCTTTGTCAATTTCTGAAAATATGTCTAAAGATAGTTTAGATGATCAACTCATTCAGCAACAACCACATGAGAAGGCTAAGGAAACTGCTCCAACCTCCATAACGAATGACATTCCTGATGTCTTTACAAAAACTGAAAAGTCAAAAGATATTGATACAACTAAAAGTAGGAATAACATTGAAGTTGGACTGAATTCAAAAATTGCTCCAAATTTTTTGAATGAGCTTAATGACTTAATTAATGAAGAACCTGTTGTGATGGGAAGTGCTTTAAATTCTAATGATGAAATCCTAATTGAAGATTCTTGTAGTTTATCTTCTAATACAGAGTATGATTCTGCTGAAAGTAAATTGTCTTTTAATGAAAACATTTTGTCTAAAGCTAATGAAACAATTGTAATTGATGATTCTATTTTAATTAACAGTTTGTCTGCAGAGGAAAATCATTATAATAGTTTAGAGAAAAAGTTCGCTGTAGCAGAATCAAATGATACAATTTGTATTGACGATTCCTTTATTGTGCCTAATGATTCTTATGTGAATAAAGAAACAAGTATGTCCCAAGCTATTATTCATTGCAAAAAGGAAATTATATTTCCTATTAAAGATAAAGAAACTGAAAGTCCTGAAAAAAATAATGAGACAATTTCTGATTTGAATGATACCATTAATATTGATGATTCTGTTAATGTACCCATGAAACCAGCACTCAATAAAAGAAAAGAGAGTTCTTCTAAAAATATATCGAAAACTCAGAGTATTAATGATAAAAATCATAAGGAAGATAATTTAAAAACAACTTTAAGCAAAAATTGTGCTACTTCTGTTCAGAACTCGGAATCTATTTTACCATTTTCTAATAAAGTAGAGAAAGTTGCAATTGCTAATGCACTCAATTCTAATTTGAATGAATGCATACAATCTAATGTGCAAGATGCCTCTGAATTTAAAATTCCTAAGAATGAAAATGAACCATGTAAGGATGCTTTTGTACATGTTAAGGGTTTGTCAAACGAAACTAGTCTAAAATTACAAGTTGAGGTAGCATTTGATAATAATCAAGGTTTAAATATAATATCGATTTCGGCTGTTGATCAACATCCTCAGAATGAGCAAAATGCTGTTAGTGAAATAAATACTAAAAAAGTGACTGTTGGAATAACAAATGAAAATTCTAATTTGAATAATCATAGTGAAAAAGTTAAATCTTCTAGAATCTGCAAAATTAATAACCCTGTTGAAAAAAATATGGAGAAAAGAGAAACACATTTGGATGTTTTTAAACCAAATAGTGAGATTGAATACAATTCTAAACAAATAAGAATGCTTCCAGATAAAAAATATGCGGATGTTCAAGTGGAGTTTGATATGTGTGATGCTCAGTTGCTGAAAGCTTTAGATTTACATAATGCATCTTATAATACTGCCGACAATAAATATTTACAATCAAGAGACTCTATTATGCCTCTAAATTTATGCATAAGAAATTCGAGTAAATCACAAGAACGTGATACTCCGTTTTTAAAATCTGAAGGCAAAGAAAATATTCCAATTAATTATAATTCTTCCAAAAATCTTGAAAAAGAAATAACCTCTTCAGATCATTCTAAAAGGAGCAGTGACATTTCTCAAAAAGCTAAGAATAAAACTCCAAAACATTTCAATACTATTGTAGATGCTAAAAAATCTGGAAACAAAACTAACTCTGCTACAAAGATTCCTGTTCGTAAAGTAGATAGCACATTTCCTACTCCTGTTCATCAGAAAATAGGAAAAAATTACAACCCAATTTATTCAACTGAAAAATCTGCAATTAGTCCTATTGTGAAATCAGCTTCTGAAACTGATTCTTTGTCTTCTATAAAATTGGAAAATACTGCCAGGAAGCTTCATTTTTGCACTGTGCGCAATTCTATTTCCAGAGTTCCAAAGTCATCACAAAGGCCAACTCCAAAAAAATTTCAGTACATTGAAAGTCCAGTTGCTAAGGTAAAAATTTTGTTCGTTTTTATATTTTGCTTTTTTGATTTTCTGCTTGAGAAATTTTTATTTCAATAATTGGTTTTTTTTTTTTTTGTTCAGTCTTATGATTTTTGTTATTTTTAGTATATTGGAAAATCACCTCTCAAAACAACTCATCGTTATGATGGAAATGTAGTTTTTGGTGTAAGTTTTAAATTTTATGTTATTTTTACATATATTTTGATTTTAATTTGCTTTATACATTATTTTTCTATTAGTTTCTTTTTCTTACTTCATTATTTTAATGCAGTTACTTAGTTTATGCTTCCCTTTTTATGCTAAATGACTTCATTCATATATTGTGTATAGTTTTTGTATATATTTATATATTCACTGGGATATTGTATTTTATATGTTTTTTTTAAAAAATCAGATTGGGTGTAGTTTTGGAAATTGTTATTTTAAAAAACTCACAATTGTGCTATAAAATTGAATGGAAGATTTATATAGAAAAAAAAAGTATTAAACTTTAAAGTTCATTTATATGTTAAACATGGAATAATGAGTAACTGTATGTTATATAATTATACTGTTACTCATGATTTTGCAGATGCCTAATGATGCAGGTAGTTCTCACATATTACTTTAATGGTTTGTTAGAAAAATTATGACCATTAAAATAAATTTTAAAGCTACAATCATATATGTCTTTTAACAATAAAGGAAATAAAAGTTCAGTTTTTCTAAGGGTGTCTTTGTTTACAAGAAAACTTACTGTGGAATTTTTCTGCTTCCCTAAAATGAATTTTTAATTTTAAATCCATTAAATATTCTTTTTTGTAAAACTTCTAGTCCATGCATCTCTATTTTAAAGCCACATGTTTTATTTAAGTTTTTATACACATTTCTGTAGAATTTTAGATTTCATCCTTGCTAATCCATCACCTCAGTGGTTACATTTGCTAGTGGCCTTAGAGAAACCTGCAATTTTTTCTCATTTCTTCAAATAAAAACTTAAAATTAAGTTTTTATAGTTGATGGATAGGAGGCTTCATTTAAATATTGATTTTAGAATTCTCATCCATAGCTTAACATTTTTTGTTAATAATTCCTCTGAGAAGTGTTTGACATATCAAAATGTTTAACTTAACGCATCTCTTTCTCCCTTTTTCCTTAAGCATGCTTAATATATGGAGTGTTGCCATGAAGAAAGGATGTCACTCTAGAGCAGGTTTGTCTAACCTCAAAGACGTCATGGGCCATTTTTAAAACTAATTTTATTTCAGTGGGCCGCATTATATATACACACATACATATATATAGTATTTATACATATATATATACACACACATATATATATATATATACATATATATATACACACACACATATATATATATACACACATACATATATATATATACATATATATATACACACATATATATATATATATATATTCATATATATATATATACATATATATTGTTGCAATTTTTTTTTCTTCAAACACACTACAATTCATTTACTCTTATTTTTTTGTTTACTTAGTTAATAATAATAAGATTTCAATTCACAGTTGTCATTGGACAAAAAGGAGCAGGTTGTATACTGACAACAATATATTTACACGAATGTCTTCTTACTCGCTTACAACAGCTCTGCTCGGAGATTCGGTCAGGTCTCGTCAGAAGGGGATCGTATGGCACCAAACACTAACCCCTTTACAAAAAGAACTCCCTCTAGAGGTGGGCTTTAAGCTCGAAGATAACAATATATATATATACATACACACATATATATACACACACACATATATAGTATATATACATGTGTGTTGTGTGCATGTAATGAATTCAATTTATCATCTTTGCAATTTTGATTCTTTTAAAGCCAATTCAAATTCTCTGGTTCAAAACTACTACTTCTTTCAGCTCCCCAGTAGCAGGAAGAGACTTATCATCCTGATCCCCATTAGAGAAATCAAGAATATAATATACAAATTTGCTCCACAGTTACAACACAATACTGGTATTAAATTATTTGCTATCAAAAGACATCAAGCAGTTAGTCTGTTTGGAACTACACTCTTCTGGGGCAAATATATTAGCAAACAGTTTTGCTTCTGCAATTTTGCGTGATCCGTGCATCGCACATTCCCTCCTTGCATCTAATAATGCACACTCTCACTTATCAGCAGGTTTTCTGGTTAGGTATACATTGTGTATAGTCCACTCACCCAAAATAGCCCATGCCCTTTTAAAAATGAGCCCAACTTTGCAATTGTTTCTAAACTAGAATATAGAAGAAAATTTCTGACGATTGTTGAATCAATGCACTGAAATATTCTCATAGTTCATATCGTATTCCATTGTAATAGGATATGGTATGAACTACTTATAGAGGAATGTTCTTTAGTACTTTTATGTTTAGTAAAGAAGTTTAAATTTTTGTTCACATCACCCAGCTCCGCAGTTTGATTAGTCTGGCCTGCTCTTGAGCACTGGTTCCCAATCAAGGGGGAAGGGATGAAAGGCTGGGGCTATATAATAATTCAGTCAAAATGAATAATTCTGTTTTTTTTTTTTTGTTTATAATAAATGTGTTATGGTATTATAAAAAGTGATGATTATTTAAAACAGAAGTGCTACCAATTTCAACATGTTCCATGCTGCTGTTAATTGAAGTGCGGTATATTCCTGTCCAACTATACAATTCTGAAACATTTCACACATATCCATAGATGTGATTGAACAAATTTTATTTGAATTTAAAGTGTCTCCTGTCTTTTTCTTTCATCTTGATTGAGTCCACCTATGTTACTTCATTTTCCTAGTTGCTTGTTTTTGTTAGATCTGTTCACTTGGAGTACATCAAAGAAGAGTTTCTGTTTTGTAAAGCGTTAAAAATTAATATGATAGGTGAAGACATCATGGAGATGATAAATTCATTCTTTGAAACTAATGACTTATGATGGAAAAACTTGTGTAGAGTGTGTTCAAATGAAGCACTTGATATGCTTGGATTGAGGTCTGGCTTTCAGTCAAAAGTTAAAGCAGAGGGCTGCACTGCATGATTCTCCAGTTTTTCCTTGCTTACAAAACGTCCAACCCTTTGCATGTTGTCACTCTGTAACCTGGTTATTTGTTCCAAATTTGTAAACCTAAAATAGTATAGATATGAATAAAAAGAAAAAATACGACATTATCTGAAGAAGAAATCAACAAATGAAGGAAAACTATCAACCTTGGAAAGAAAACAAAAATCATACACGACTACAAAGCTGGTAAAATAGTTAGGGAAACAGCATGTGACTTTAAGTTGGCACATTCAACAATTTCAGTGATGTTAGAGTGAAAGAGATGGTGAAATATTAGGACCTTGAATAAGCTCTGGCTGTTTTTTTTAGTGTGTGTGTGAAAATTAATGCTTTTATTTAAAGTATGTGGTAAAAAACATGTTACTCAAAGTATTGCTAATCACTAAGCACTACTTTCCCCCACCTTTCTGGCAGCATATGAATTCCACATCTAAAAAACGATGTGTCTTTTTAAGCTATCCAAGAATCAACCCATTTTTTGGTATCTTCATAAGAATGGAAATGCTTCTCAGCCAGACAATGTGCCATTGAACAAAATAAATGATAATTGGAAGGGGCTATGTCCAGTGAATATGGTAGATGGGGCGGAACATACCATTTAAGCATTTCCAAGTAAGTTTTTACTGGTTTTGCAACATGTAACTTAGCGTTATTATGTAACAAAATAATAACTTGATGTGTCTGCTCATATAGAGGCCATTTTTCTAATAGGTCTATGGGCCGCGGCAGCCTATGGTTAAGGTCGCGGACTAACGGCCGGCGGTTTTCGTTCTGTCACGGGTTCGATCCTTGGCCGCCAAAGACCCGCCGTGTAGCCGGGGCTGATGCACGTTAAATCTGTTCGGGGCCCAAAGTCCTCCCGTTGGCGTGGTGTGGATGTTAGGAGAGGGGGGTGCCAGTACAGGTGTCGTCCTCGTCACTTGACCGTGGTTCAAAATTACGAGATCCGTCGCCAATAGCCCTCGTGTTGCTTCTAGTGCGACTTTAATAAAAACTAAACTAAACTGCTAATAGGTCTCGGCTCAAAGGCATCAATTCCAGTCGATAGCAATTTCCTGCGAAAGTTTCGTTCAGTTTGAGCATTTCATAATAAATTACACCCTGCTGATACCCCTAAATGCAGAGAAGAAGCATTCTTTATCTCCAAGATCAAAATCATTGTTTTTGAAGTGTTGAAACCAGTCTCTGAATGTCGTTTCCGATAGAGTATGCTCATCGCAAGTCTCAACAAGAATTCTGTGTGCTTCAGCTGTAGATTTCTTTTGAATACAATAGTATAATAAAATTCCCGACAAATGCTCTTTACTTGGCACGACATTTTCAGAACTGGACTGGAAGGGGGGGGATTGTTTACACTGTGTCGAAGTAACATATACTGAAGTTAAAACTTACTGACTGCACTTCCTTGTAGATGTGTTCTTATCTGAAATTACATGCATATAGTTCTGGAAATACCATCTGTAGGGAAACAGTGAGAACTTATTTAAGTTCTTAATATATATCAATAGGATTTAAAACCACAGTAACTAGGCAGCGAAAAAGTCTTATTCATAGAATGGAGAAATTATTTGTACTCTGATTTGACAACCAGATATAAAATAATATGCCAATTAGCCTTTTAATAATTCAAACTAAAGTATACAATATCTTTGAAGACATGTTAAAGCAAAAAAATGACATAATCAATTACAGCAATCCTCAGATGGTTTCATTAGCTTAGGTGGAGATTCAACTACTGTGTGTGAGAGTGTGCATAATTAGAAAAATAGCAGTGAGACTGCAAACACAGATGTAGAAGAGCAATAGAAAAGAGATGTAGAGAGCCTTGATAAATTGGATGGAATGATTAAAAAAGGCAGCTCCAAAATTAATGCAGTTATGTGCACGTTAGAACCTGAGGCTATGGATCCCAATGCTGAACATTTTAATAAAGTTGAATTTGGGAGGAGTGAACTTTTAAAGAGAAATTTACCAAGAAAAAATATGTTACAAAGCAAACCACATTTACAATTTTTTAGCCGTTAAATCCAGAACCTCCACCCTTGAAGTTACCATTTCTGTTTTATCATTGTCACCTCCCTTAACCAGATCTTTTACAGCTCCAGATAACTAAATAAATGATAATATGTACTTATGCATGTTTTTTTTATGAATAAGTTGCATAATTTTTTTTAAAGTTCCTATATTCCCGTTGTAAGCTAATTGCTTATAGACCAATTCATTTAAATGACGTATTTGTCAGAACGGGATTAGGTTGTAAAGCGAGGAGTACCTGTTTAGTGATTTGAGAAAAGATAGAATATGAAATAGGTCATAATTAAATAAAGTTTAAAACCACTACTCTGAAGGGACTGGTTTCTTGCAAAAAGAACTGGTAGCATCTCTATTGCTCTTGTGGCAGATTAAGTTATCGCTTGCTAACCGTTGCATCCCCTTTTAATGAAATCAGAAGTTATGAGGGTCGTTCAATAAGTCCTTTAAAATAAGGGAGATGGCGCTCGTAGCATCGAAAATGGTTTGTTTTTTAGTAACCATCATGACTCACTAGATAACTGTCTTGGACTGTATGGTTAGCCAACCAATTTAAATATCACTGTAATTATACATTCTTACCAAACCCTTCCAGTGAAATTGCCATCTCCGACAAGTCCTCTGCGACAGCAACAAGCGGTAACTAATTCTTGATATTATCGGCCTCTTGTCAGAACTATACTCAGAGTTAACCACACACTCTCTTTCCTCTAAATTTCACTTTACTTATATATCATTATATATAAATCACTTCACTTTATTCCCACCTGCATCTAATTAACATAATCACGTTTCATTTTGGTTGGGTAGAAATTATTTCATGCAATCAATCTCAATTAAAGTCCTCAAGATTGGTGAAGAGAAAATCGCGAATAGCCGGACGTCACAATGGTTTTGAGTGATTGACGAATCAAAGTGGGCGAAATAGTTGAAGTCCCCGGCATATAATTAGCTTTTCAACTTTTCACGAATTATTAGCTGTGAAAAAAATATCGGCGCTATAGGGGTTGCGTTTGCTCTCTGTCGAAAATAAACGCATTCGTTTGGTCGACAATGATGCTATTTTGGCGCTTTTTTGTTGCAATCCTGACAAGTTTCAACGTCGATACATAACTGTGGATATCCTGCTACATTTCCAGAGGCAAATGAACAGGCAAAACATTGGTGCTTTCAAGGCGAACGGGCTCCGAAGAAAGCAAAGATGATGAAATTTTCCGGCAAAGAGTGGCCATGGTTTTTTGGGATGCATGCAGAATCATCTTTGAAAAAAAGAAAAAACCATAACTGGAGTGTATTATGCGTTATTGCGCCGGTTGAGTGAAGAAATCAAGAAAAAACCTCATTTGAGAAAGAAAAATACCCTTATAAATCAAGACAATGCACGGGTGCACACCTGTATAGTTTCGATGGCCGAAATAATGGAATTAATGTTCGAATTATTACAACATCCACCAGATTTGCCCCCCATTGACTTTTTTTTCTTTCCAAACTTATAAAAATAGACATCTTTTCATGTCGAATGGAGAGGTCATCGCCCAAACAGATGCCTAATTTGAGGACCTTCAAAATCTTACTTTTAAGATGGCTTTAAAAAATTGTAGAAATGCTTTGAAAAGTATATGGAGCTAAAAGGAGAGTATGATGCAAATTTTTAAAAAATCTATCTAAATTAAATTCTTTAAAATCTTTTTCTAAGGACATATTGAACGATTCTCATATAAAACTTTTTTGAAAAAGTTATTTCTCACTCGGAAGAAATCGGCTGATTTGACAATTCTAACCATCTGTTTCCATACTAATTTGATAATGTTATTTCAATTATCCCAAGAATGCATGAATTAATTCCCCCCTCCCGAAAATAAAGGATATGTAATAGTTCAATAAAATAGTTGAAAAATATTAATTATTATAGTTTTCAAGATTTGTTTCCCCAAAATTTTATGGACTAAAAAATTGTTTTTTGTGAAGTTTGATTATGACATGGTTGTATAGTTGGCTTATAAGATTATTATAAAATAGTTGTAATATATATTAGTATTGTTTTATTACCATTTTTCTTTTAAAGAATGAGAGTATGTTTTAAAAAATGTTTTGTTTCAGAATGCTTCAAAAACTGGTAAATCCACAGCGAAAACTCCTAGTAGTACAATTAAAGGATCACCAAAGATTTCTCCCATGGGAAAAGTTTAGAAAATGTAACTTTTTTTTAAAATTTTATTCAAAAAGATTTTTAGTTTTTCTTATTTTTTAGCAATAATGGAATGTTTGTGTTTATATACATTTAGTTCTTTTTTATAAACTAAATTCATGTGAAAAGGACTTCTGATTATTCAGCTTAACTGATATGACAGCAATTACTTCTGTATTCCATTCTAGAAGTATAAAATGTAAAATTAGCTTAGATTTGGATTTTCCAATTCTGTTATAGAAGTAAATGAAATGAAAGGAAAGCCTAAACATCCTTTTGTCATTTAAGTTGTATACATTTGATGAAGAGGATGAATTTAAATTTGTCATGGTAGAAAATGGGGCATATACAAAATAAATGATTTATTGATTGAATTTTAGTTTTTTAAGATTATTTCTGTAGTGTAATGGAAGCTGTTGCTCATTAATCGAATTAGACTTGAAATTATTCATATAGATATTATGAGAAGTACTAACTTTGGGGCTATTTGTTACTTGGATGTAGCTCAAAGTTGCAGGGTTTTATGCTTTTAGATCACTATGTAGCTTTGACATGATATTAATTCAAGAGATCCGAATCCTATATTTATATTTATGTTAGAACCAAGCATTTATGAAAAGTAGATTAAAATGAATTTTTTTGTGAAGCATTTAATCAAAATATGTTAATTTTAGAAAGAGCTGGTTTTTCTTTACTTTAGGGATATAATTTTGTAAAAGGAATATTGTTTGAGATAAAGTATTTCATGAATTTAAAAATACTTATAGACTTCTAATTTAGTGGTCTGACATTGAAAATGGGAAAGGACATTCCATGAATGCTTCTCTTATATGTGAATATTAATGAAACTGATTGACACATTCTCTGAGCTGTAAAATGGTTTTGATAAAATATAATGCATAGTTGATTGTGGCTACTAATTTAATTGTAATTTATTTAATTTTATATTAATAATTTGATATGATAAATTTTTGTATTTAGTATGTGTGTGATTTTTTTTAAAAATACATATGTCATTTTTTAACATGATAGGCTTGAAAATCTATGCTGAATTATTCATCAATATTCGTCCGCATGCTGTACGCAAGCTTCTTTGTGCTCAACGCTCTTTCAGGAGATGATTTATTTTATTCATGTATATTATGCTACAAAAATTTTTTAGTGTATACAATTTATATATTTCTATTCATATTTGTGTGATTTCATTAGACATTTTTGTAGATTTTATGTAAATTATATTGTGTCCTGTTTCAAACTAATTTTAATATTCATTTTACTTTCTTATTAGTATTTGTAAATTTTTTTGTTAATTTTAGTTTATCTAGTGAGTATGTTTGTAAATTGATGTATTTAAAAATTAAATAAATTATTTTAATATTCATGAATTTTGTGTTTTCTATATTTAATTGTTCTTTCATTTTTTATTTTATTTCAGTACAGCATTTCTTAAAATAACTAAACATGTTATTACTTAACTGTATTACTAAATGGAAATAAACAAGTTTTATTGGAAGTAGCATTACATTCAATTATTTTCTCATTTTAATTTCTTATAAAGGTAAGTTTGTAAAATTCTAAATCTTGCATCAAACTTTTATTGTTTAACTGAAAGTAAGTTACTCTAAAAGATTAATGAGTAAATATAGTTTTACTGCACATCAACTATATTTGAATTACATAAAGTAAAATATCTGCACACTGCATGATTTCAAGAAGGTGTAACATATTTTTTTAAGCCCATATGGTAAAATCCTATTTTTGACCACTGCTTGGCGGCCTGAAACAAAATAACATCAAATGACATTAAAAGTTGGGTGTAACAGATTTTCATTACAAGGGCTGCCAATTTGATGCTTTTTGCACTAGATTGTTTTCTATCGCCGAGGCATAGACTGAAATAGGTTCTAAACATACCATACTTGTCAAAGATTTCTGAAGTTAAGTCTTTACTTTTTAATTTGAGTGAGAGAAGTGGGCACAACTATATTTGAGTAAGGTGTAATTGCGAAAAGTAGTTCCACTAATAAGGAAAAATGTTAGAAGTTTATTTTGTTATCTTGTGGAAATTAAATTGTTTGCAAGAATGGTAGGAACAGAAATCAATGAATTCTTTGTTAAAATTGCTTCTTTCAAAGTGGAAAAAAAAAAAGACTGTATATTTACATTTTTTTAGTTGGAAGCATAACAATTTTTTCTTTATACTAAATACTCATAAACATATTCTTGACTAATGGATATTTTACAATTATTTTACCATTTATGGGATGAGAATATTAATTGAATATGCCAGATTACACTGTTTAACTAAATTTGTGAACACATTTTTGTTGACTATCTTAAGTGAAAATTTTATCAATTTTTAGTTATAAATAGTTTATTGAAAAGGTGTAATGTAATATTTTTTTATAAGCACAAACCTCATTTCTTTTTAATGTGCTAGACATACTTTTGAACACCTTTTGTAAAACTTACAAAGGTTACTGAACATTATCAAGTTTTTCATACATAAATATTCTTAGCAAGGCTATAATTTTTAAAATATCTATGGTTGTCTGAACAACGATAGCTATTTTAATATGTTAGACACTTGATTTTTATTTGCATCTTTTTATCCCATATTTTTATTGATCCAATTTTTTAATACTGGATTTTCATAAATTGCTAATGCCAGAACCATTTAAAAATCAAAATAGTGGAAAAATTGATTTATTTAAAATTGTTTCACTATCTTAAAAAGCTATACGTCTTGAAACAATAAACTCTATTTCTTTTTTAGGTTGTCTCATCCTTCATAATTCGAAATTCATTTATAAATAGAGATCGTTCCTTTGAATTTATAATTAATGCATTTCTTAAAGCAGTTTTGTCTTCTGAAAATTGCTAAATTTGTTTTTCAATGGATCTTTGGTATTACCCCTAGCTCGTTTTATAACTCAAGTGTAAGGTTAATGCAAAATATATACGAGGTGTGGATATTAAATAACGAGATTGACGCTGCTTCTGAAGAAGTACACATTTCCCGACGACCGACAGCTGTTAAGTGTGAGCTTATCCTTTCGAATGCAGTACCTCTCGCTTCTGTAAACATATCCGTACAGCTGTAGCCGTCATTCGCATTAGAGTTATTTTTTTTTTGTTTTGCCGAAAAAATGATATGTGTAACAATAGATCAACGAATTGTGAAATTTCACATGAAACTTGGAAAAACAGCTATTGAAACTTATAATTTATTGGAAGAAATGTATGGAAAAGAATGTTTATCACGTGCGCATGTTTTTGAGTGGTTAAAACGTTTTCCAGATAGCCGAGAAGACGTTTAAGATGATTCACGCCCTGGTCGTTAAAAACGGACGACATTATCGAAAAAATCGGTAATCTGGTTCGATCTGACCGTCGGTTAAGAATTCGTACGATTGCTGAGACTGTAGGAATCGATAAAGAATTCGTGTGGCAAAATTTACATAATTTTAACATGCTGAAAGTGTGTTAAACAAGAAGCTCACAAAAATATTTGTACCGACACTTTGAATGGCATTGAAAATGATTAAAACTTATTAGTAAGGATAATAACGTGTGACAAATCGTGGTTTTTCTACTTATAATCCTGAAACTAAGCGCCAATCCATGCACTGGAAGATCCCATCTTCACCGAGTGCCATAAAAAGCAAATCAATATCAGAAGTCAAAGCAAAGATAATTCTTTTTTTTTTTTTTACGATATTCATGGGGTTGTGTACCTTCCACTGGTTTCCTAAAAGCCAAACTATTAATGAACATTACTACCTTCACGTTCATGCTGAACTCCGTGAAAGAATAAGGAAAAAACGACCCGAATTGTGGAAAGACGAATCATTCCGTATAGTCGGTCAAGAGGTTTCTAACCAAGAACAACATACCAATGTTAGACCATCCGTCTTATTCGCCAGATCTTGCGCCATGCGACTTCTCTCTGTTTCCTTAGGCCAAATCTGCGTTAAAAGGAACAAGATTTGAGTCAGTTGAAGCTGTGAAAGAGAAAGCGGAACGCGTCCTGAAAGAGCTGACAGAAGAAGACTTCTAGGACTGTTTCCAATAATGGAAGATGATAGGGATAGAGGAGGGGTGTATATTGAAAGTGATTGTAAGTAAATATGCATAAAATCAAAATAAGATGTTAAACGGCATAAATCTCGTTATTTAACAGCCACACCTTGTAAAAGTATTTGTAAACTTTATTTGAGAATTGTGCAACAATAATAATTAAAAAAAAAACACCAGTGCTTTTTTTTGTTATTTGTAAAGTTAGTATTTTTACTTTTTCATTCATAGAATGCAAAAGTAGATCAGGATTTTATCGATACTTAATGTTTAAAATTATATTTTCATCGGCAATTTCTCTCTATCAGTTCTCAGAATTAGTGTGAGTACCTTTCTTCATACACGGGAATTCTTAAATTGAAACTAACAAATGTAACATTTTTAATTAGGATCTATGTCTAATGCAGAGGAAGAAAGTTCACTTAAAATGTCTTCAATATAGAATTAAAAAAAAAAAAAATCTTGCATTATTAAAACCAGTCAATTTCGTATGGTTTTGAACCTTGTTCTAAATTTAACTTTGCTTGTACACTTTGTAAAGGGCATAGGTAATAAAAATCCTTTTGAAGAGTAGGGGTGGTTGTAATAAACACTTTTTTTTTTATGAAAGGAAATAAATAAAAAATATTTTTAAGAGGGAAGTAAAAGTAATAAAACTTTCCCATCGATGGAAGAAGTGTAAGCATTTTTTTTTTTGTCAGTTTAGGAAGAGGGTTACTTCGAAAATTGAGGGCCGCGGTCGCCTAGTGGTCAAGGTCGTGGGCTAGCGGCCGGCGGTTTTCGTTCGGTCGCGGGTTCGATCCTTGGCCGCCAAAGACCCGCCGTGTAGCCGGGGCTGATGCACGTTAAATCTGTTCGGGGCCCAAAGTCCTCCCGTTGTTGTGGTGTGGATGTTAGGAGAGGGGGTGCCAGCTCAGGTGTCGTCCTCGTCACTTGACCGTGGTTCAAAATTACGAGGTCCGTCGCCAATAGCCCTCATGTTGCTTCTAGTGCGACGTTAATAAAAACTAAACTAAACTACTTCGAAAATGGAGAGCTGAATAAATGAGTTTGAAAACTTATGAACTAAATGAAAATAATATTAAACTAAACTCTGTTGGCTGATCAACAATATTAATATTATTTTAATAATTTTTATGTAGTTAATCATTTTTAATAATTTAATTTTAAAAAGGATTTTTTTTTCTGCTTTAACAAATTTAAATTGCATATTGATTTTTTGCCAACAAAGGAATAGTAAACTTACTTCATTACACTGTCCGAGTCGGACATTTTATCATTAAATATATATTGTATCGATTAGATGCTGTCAGATCATTGCACTTCCATGTGAACCCGTCAATATCTGAAACAATAAAAAATGTGTGTGGTAGGGATTTTTTTCATTTGTCGCATTGTATCCGTTGATGCTTAGCAGAGCGTGCAGTATCATAAAAAATGCACATAACTTCATTTGTGCTGTGGACGAACTGTCATAGACGTGATGTATATTTCGCTATATTTAGTTTTCATTTCAGTCTTGGGTATGGAAAGCTTTGGATAATCAATTCGTGCATAGATGGTTCCATGTCTACTTAATAGTGTCATTAATTCGTATTCTTTGTAGAACTAAGGTCATTGCAAAGACAAAAGTGTTGTGCGAATGGTGTACGGGATCAAATTGAGATTTATGCAGTTTCACTTAAAAAAGGCGCATTAGAGTTGTTATATATGAAACCCAGATACTTCTTTTATTTCTAGTAGCATTCTTTATTTGGTGGATAGGTGGGATGTTTCGGGCCTGGAATCTCTGAGCTATCATTGGTTTATGGATGTATGTCTGAGATGAGATTTAAATACTAGCGAATTTTATTTAAAAACTAAATACGGTACCAATAAATAAAAGAAATTTTTTTAGAAATCGTATACCAAACTTATTCAAACAGTTTAATAAATCCGGAATTCTGATCATTTGGAAAATTTTGCGGTTTTACTGATTTCAACCGTCCGGTAGTCCACTTTCAAATCTTTTCGTAAGCAATGAGTTCTTGCTACTCCAATTTTCTCCTGGTGTAACAACAATTTAAAAATTTTAAGAAATAAACTAAATGTTCTTAAATGGAAGTAATATATTTAGTTAAAATAATTTCCACCTAGAGAAATAGAAAATTTACAATTACAATATTAAGAAAGATCTTTATATAAAAGGAAAATTCCTAGGGCTAAACACGAGGCATGGGAGCACTTCTGCACCTCCAATAATGAAAACTTTAATCTGAATTTCAAGGTTGCTTTTGGCAAGTTCTCGGCCCTAAAGTCATAATTTATAGCTCGTCTGATAACTCTCCGATGCAGTAATAGGAATTTTTAATACTTTCTCTTTTCCCAGAGTCCAGGGATACTTTTGATTTGAATTTCGTAGAGTTTACCCCTCCTCCGAGAGTTTTCACCGAAGAGGTATCTTTGATCTTTAAAAATCTTGGTGGTGGAAAGGATTTTGACCTCGATTTTTGGGACTATGGAATTCGAAAGCACACTTTTAAGAAATTTTCCTAACCTTTTAGTGAAATTTATAAATTTATCTGTGCAATTTTCTTATTTTCCAAATAATTTAAAAGAAGCTAAATTGAAACTCCTCCTAAAATCTGGTAAGGACGCGTCATCCGTTAAATCGTACCGACCAATTTGTTTGTTACTAATCTTAAGGAAATTTGATGAGCATGTTTTCGTCAACAGATTAAATTTCTGGATTCATCTCAAAACAATATTCATCATCCACTTTAATTTTGTTTCAAATAAGATTTTGGCTATGACGAAGCAATTTTTAATTTGGTTTCACATATCAAACACAAAAGATCTGTAGAACATGTTGCTGTTACTTTTATCGATATAAAGGGTGCGTTCGACAATATAAATTGGTCTATTCTATTTAGAATTTTTAGAAATCTTCATTTTCCAAACAGTTTTCAAAAGTTTATATATTCTTACTTAATAAATCAATATATTTTTTCTAATACTCATTTTACGATAAGGCATTTAATTACTCAAAGCTGCCCATAAGATTCGGAGTTTACATCTGCTCTGTGGAGTTTTTATTTTAATCCAGTTTTGGAAATTCATTGCGAAAACTTTTTAGGTCAAATTTTTCGGATGATCTGGCGGTTATTTCCTCCGAAAATTCCAGAAAAGACCTAGAGCATAACTCCAATATTTTAATTAATCTTATTTCTGAGCATCTGTCATGGCTTAGGTCGGAGATTGATTTTGATTGAGAAAACAACATCTATTGTGTTTAGATGCCCGTCAATTTATAACAAGGGAGTTATGGTGGCAGCGTCCTTAATAGAAACCCAATTTTCAAAATTAGCAATTCCTGCATTAAAGTCTGTAAATATTATAAATATTTAGGTATTCTGATTGACTGCAGGCTCTCTTAGAGCTCCCACACCAACTATCTTAAAGAAAAAAATGTTTATAATTTCTCATTAATTTTTAATAGGGTTTCCTTCGGCGATTTCAATTCTAATAATTATCAATTATGGTACTTATCTGTTGTTGAACCAATAATAATCTATGGGGTGGTGATCTAACCTCTTCTAAAATTACCAAGTTAAACTCCATTTAGAGAATTTATCTTTTAAAAATTTCCAAAGCCTATAGAACGTCTCCAACTGTTACTTTGCAAGTAATATATATTGCCAGGCTTCCCTCTAACCACCTTTTTCTAAAATATCATTGTCTTAAATATCAAATCTGGCAGTAGCATAATTAAAACTGTTTTCATCTAATTAATAATATCCCATTCGACTCAAATATTTCACTAAGAACTTTTTGTGCTGAAAAACAAATTCCTTCTTTTAAAAATTTTTTGAGGTACTCCGAGTGGGAGATTTACACCAACGGATTAAGGATTGGATCCGAAACTGGATTCGCTATGTGTATCTTTCACTGGGATGTCCTAAATAGGGTGTACATGTTTAAACTGAATTCTTATAATTCAATTTTCTAGACCGAGCTTTCGGCCATCGTATTTGCCGTTTTGTGGGCCGCTTCTTAAAACTTCTAAGTTTATATTTATACCGACAGTTTATCGTCAATATTGCTACTGCAGAAAACCAGAAATAAATCAGCTTTTATTAATACCATTAAAGAAAAATTAGCAACTTATTTTGACTTTTACAGATTACACTGGGTTAGGACCAACGTCGGAGATTATTCGCACATTCATTTGTGCAAAGCTCGTTGTCACTGATGGTAAGGGAATGAATGTCCTTGCCCCTCGGTCTCATATAGTTAAGATTTTAAAAAAGTAAGTTTTTCTTTCTTTCTAACTGGGATGTCTGGTTGTCATCTTGTAATTCCGGTATTTGGGTTCAATCCTATAACCCGATACCAAATATGAGTTATTATAAAAATTCTCTAGTTTTATTACTCATTTCTTAAATGGTCATGGTCCTTTCATTGATATTTACAAATTTATATTGAAAAATACAAATTTATGTTCCTGTGGCTCTGTTGGAGATGCTGACCACTACGTATTCTCTCTTGCCCTTTTAACAGAGATTTTCATTTAAACTGTCCTATTGTTGAAGCGAAACCTATTTGGCTGAAGTCCGTATGTGAAAATCCTTACTTGCATTTCAAGCTTAAATCCTGTATTCTTACGGCTCGTAAAATTGCCCAACAAATTTCTTAATTGTTTCAATTTTTTATTACATTTCTTAATATTTCAATTTTCCTTATTGTGTAGTTATAATTGTATACCTAATACATATTTTTTTGGGGTATAATACTTCTTTTTTTGTTCACGAGTTTGTGGACGCTTTTCGTATTGAGCAATTTAGCCTATTATACATCTTATTTCTGCAAGAAAATTACAATAGTATATATTTTTTTTATTCCTGTGATGTACATTTTTTGCTTTATAAATACTTTTCTAGCTTGATTTACATTTGATTTCGAAATTAGTTAATATCTTGTGTCCTTTTGTCGATAAATGCTGAGAGCTGGGGTGATTGTCTCCCGAGGGGCCGGTTTGTAGTTCTAAATTTCTTGGATGAGCTCGGTCCCCTTAGGCATTCTGCCAATAGCCCTCGTGTTGTAACTAATATTAATGTTAGTAAACAATCAATCAATTAAAACCGGATTTGAGGTTGTACTTTTCTTTTGAGCTTAATTTTTCAAAATTTTGTGTTAATGCAGACCCAAATACTCAATTTATATTCCCTCCCCCCAGTCTTCAGTTAATTTGTATGCTCATTAAAAACTGTAATATTGACAATTTATTTTCATTTAGCATACCCCCTTTTTTAACAAATTTTTTTCAGAATCTGTAATGGGTAATAGAATGTATGAATATGGAGGAGGAGGGGGATTTTTGGTTGGGGGTATGCGGAAAGGAACCAAAAACCAGTTTGTGGTACGTGGACTGAAAACGATTAGAAACCGCTGCAATAAAGGAACAGACATAGTTTAGTCGTAATAAGTATATTTTAATACAAAGACTACTTTCGGCCTCAACGGACTAGAAGAAAAAAATATTATTCCATCAATTTTAAAGGATATTCATCAATTAATTAAAATTTTGTCTTCAACTTTTAACACTAAAAGTTTAAACTCCGCTCGTGGGCAAAATTACTCATCTTAATTTAAGTCGGAAGGAATAGTTATCTCAGGATACTTTTATACATCAAGTCATTATGATATTTTGACATAAATTTACATTTTCTGGCGATAGTTAGAGAAATGCCACAGCTATGATGTATGTTTGAACATTAATTCCATTACTGTGAAAGTAAGTATGCCTGATGATACAAACACACACAAAAGCTTTTTGCGTATTATATTAACTTTTGCATTGTGTTTATGAATCGTAAAAATAATTCAAGTCTAGCGCTAAAATAAGTAAAGATCCCTAAGTTTTCCCCTCCTTTTTTTTTTTTTTTTTTTTTTTTTTTTTTAAAAAAAAAAAACTGTCTGTTTATATCACCTTATTATAAATTATATTTTTATATGTTTAGAGAATGATTGCTTCCAATTTATTGATAAACTCAAGATTTTCAATTAACGTTCTACATTCTTCAAAATCTCGAATCTGGAAATAAATTGAAAGAGTAGAAGCAGGATCTAAATTTAAAGATACATTTTCATGTTTTTTGATTGGTTTCTTTTGAAGATAACTATTTTTTTCTTCTTTTTATATTTAACATACTACAATAACGAAATTGTGGTGTACATGACTGAAAAGAAGCAATTTTTTCCCTTCCATGAATTTCCTCTATCTAAATAGAATTCCTGGAAGATCGAGATTTATTCTTCTGTTCTTATGGCACGAAAGCTTATGTGAAGAATCGTTCGAGTGTGAGGTATATTACCGATGTAAAATTAGTTTTGAGAGTAATATTTAATAAGAAAAAGAGGAAATTTTCGTTTCCTATAAGTGTTTTGTGCTATTGAAATATTTTTCAGTGATATGTCAGTGAGTGAAGATATTTTAGTTAAAAGTTTAAATTCTGATATCGCTTGTCGTCACTTGACTAAGGTTCAAAATTACGAAGTCGTTGCCAATAACCTTCGTGTTATTTCCAGTTCTATGTTAACAAAATCCGACCAATCAATCTAACATCTCTTAAAAACTATAATAGTAACACATTGAATTGTAAAATGCAACAAAGAACCAGAAAAATTGTTATCAAATATAAAATCAATGTCTAAAATGAGGACATATTTGATGAGAGATTTTTAACTGAATGCTTTACAAATTGAAAATTAAAGTGTATAAAAATAAGGTCTACTGTTATGAAATCACTGAAAAATGTGTCATTTCCCAAAAGTAAAATTCAGTATGCAAAATTGAGAATTCGGTCCTATCAGATATTAAATGTCCCAATTTTCAGGTATTAAGACAAATTGATGTTATGGTGTAAATTCAGATAAATATTGCGTAAATTTTTACATTTCAATTTACCAAAAGAAATTTTTAAAAAGTGAAAATTTTCTATAAATTATGATACGAAATATATTGGACCCTACATATGCAGAGTTGCCCTTCATATATAAGAGGCACCATTTACCGATGATAAATCACAAATATTTTTTAAAAAATATTTTGAAAACTTGAAACATGTAAAGGAAAATGACACTGAGATAAAATAATTCGAAATAAAAACCAACGTTTTTAAAAACAACGTTTTTATATGGTGGCAAAGTTTATTAAAAAAATTATTAAAATATTAGTTAAAACTGGTCGCAAATATCTAAATATTGCATTGTTAGGCAAATAAGAATGGTTCCCAAAATTTCAGAGCCCTAGCTTGATGGGAAGTTGGTTAAATTAACAATAGACAATTTGATGACACACTGATACACATACATATAGACACACACCAAGTGAAATACATAACAACGTTAAAACTAACTAAAATTAATTAATCCGGTAAATTAAATGGTTGGAATACAGTTTAGTCAAACCATTCTTGGAGACAGGAATTATTTGGTGGTATTTTGCCAAATGTTGCTAAATTGGTCCGCAAAGCGGACTTAACATTCAGCCAAAAAAAAAAAAAAAAAATTTCGCCAAGTTTGGCAAATATTCAAATTGCGCCAAGTGATTGGGCTAAACTGCATTATTTAAAAAAATGTGAGTTAAAACTTGTCGCAAACGTCTAAATATTGCATTGTTAGGCGAGTACGAACGATTCCCAATATTTCAAAGCTCTAGCTTGATGGGAAGTTGGTTAAATTAACGATCGAAAATTTGATGACACACACTCACACACACCAAGTGAAATTCAGAAAAACGTTGTAAAAAGGTTTTCGTCGTTAATGTATAATTTATTGTTACTTTATGTATCTCAGATTATAGTACGAAACGGTAAAAAATCTCAAATTATTTTGCTTTGAAGGAGTGTTTCTTTACACTACTTGTGTAGACCTACATTAAGGTTTTCATCTACCAACCATTTTGAATTCGTGAATGTAATATTAAGGAGTTTCTAATTTCCTCTTCAAATATAGGTTAATACATTGATCTGAATGAAATAAAAGACATCCGATGAAGTGCAAAAATATTGAAGGTTTCTGTGGAATTGCATATCTCTCCTGACTTTTTAAAGTATATTTTTCTGTCTGTCTTAATGATTTGCTTGTGGATTTTCAGATAGTTAAGCTTTTCTTAAATTCTTTTCAAAATGAAGGCCAAAAATGCAATTCAACTGAAAGTTTCATCACTTTTTGCTATTTCTGATATACTTTATTGCATTTAAATAAATACAATTAGTGTAGATTTTAAGAGGAAAGTAGAAATTGTCCGTAGGTCAGCATTATAATCACGAATTCAAAGTGACTGGTAGACGGAGGTCTCTAATGGACCCCCAAGAGTTTTAGATATTAAGATATTCTAATTGAAATATGAATAAAGTAATGTGAGAATATTTATCAAAACAGATTCAGACTTAACAGCTTTTTAGATAAAATGGTACCATTGCAGTTTAAAATAATGAGATGTATTGGATATTTTAATGAAGCCTACAATGAAGCCAGGTGTCATCTTCGTTACTTTACTCAAAATTACGAGGTCCATTGTCAATAATCCTCGTGTTGCTTCTAAATACAACTCTTAAGTGAAATAAAAAAATATTTTAAGCTGATGTGGGTAGAAATGCTATTGGAAACAATGCAAAACTAGTATGAAATATTACGTTTTATTGTATGGATTAGGAGTCTTGAGAACCACAGTAATTTTGCTAATAAAGATCAATAAAATGTGTGAATGTGGTTCGAACTCCACTTTTTAACCATGAAAAATCTTTCGGAATAATGACGACTAACGCAACTGAAATATGCCTTAGGCCTCCCCAGGTTAAAAAAACAGACAGTTGCATTATGAAATGCAGGATACCAACTCTAATTTCGATTTTGTTATCTGAGCGCGGTACAAAATATCGTGGTGTACTGATCATGCCAATCGGATATGACTCAAAAAGAAATTTAACACAGAAATTTATTAATAATAATAAGAAAAGAATGTGTAAATACGAGAGGGTATCATAAAGTTTTAATTATTGCTAAGAAATAATCGAGATGTTTGGATAAAATTTATTCTGCGTATTGATTGATCCTTATGTACGTAATATATTAATGTTGGTTTGTTTGGTTTCATGAAGCCGTAGATTGATGTAACTCACAAGGAGTTCAATCTGCTGAGTTCTATCATGATGACATCTGAAAGGTCAAGAAACTCTAGGTGAAATGTATAACTCTGGATGGTTTCTATGTAGAAAAAACTTAAAAATAATAAAAATTAAGTTTAAATCTTAGTGTGGGTTACTTCAACATATGACTTCCTAAAACCAAAAAAAAAATCAACATGATTAGTTGTAATTTGCAATATCATGCGCATATGGATTGATTATTATCCAAAATAAATTTTATCCGGATATCTTGGTTATTTCTTAGAAACAATTAAAACTTTAAAATACCCTTTCGTGTATATTTTAATATTTCGTAAATCTTAGGTTTCTTCAGAACTGCTTTATAACTCTGGATCAATAACCTTTTTGAATGGTCGTCGGAAAAAAAAACTCAAAGAAATGAGCATACTTTTGTTTCATACAAAACCCATACTACTGAGGAGATTGAGGAATTCGTTGATATTTCGACTTTGTCATTTAATCGCAATTCAAAATGATGAAGTGGCCGCGATAGCCTTGCGGTGTGGTCGAGGACGACGGTTTTCGTCGAGTCGGGGGTTCGAGCCTTGATGCCACTAAAGACCGCCGTGTAGCCGGGGCTGAGGCACGTTAAAAAATGCCCAAAGTCCTCTCGTTGGTGTGCAGTAAAATTAAGGAGAAGGAGGTACCAGCTCACAGGTGTCGTTCTTGTTACTTGATCGAGGCTCAAAGTTACGAGATCCGTCACCAATAGCCATCGTGTTGCTTCAGAGCTATGTTAATTAAACCAATCTAATCCAATCAAAATGATGAATTCATCGAGGCTTCCGTCTATTGCTATTTTGAATTCGTAAGCGCAATGTTAATCCTATGGAATTTTAGCTATCACCCTCAATTCTAAACTACTTTATCCATTTGATTGCAATAAAAGTGCATTCGAAAGGGCAAAGTGTGATGAAGTTTGTACTAAAATATTTTCTTTCCGATTTTTTTAAAAAGATATTCTTATGTTGATTTTATGATTCGTTTTTGGGTTTTCAAACTTTGAAAAATTATTTTAAGATATTTTCAATTCTCAAAAGTATTTGTAATTCTATCGGAACCTTCGGGTTGTTTTTTTTTTTGCTATTCTGGATACACTTATACACTTTGATGTATTCAAAAGAACTCAATAGTCTAGATTCGAGGAAGAAAATATAAGTTACATAAAGTTAACATGTGTTCACGAGTTCAAAATGGAAGGTCGTAAAGGGCCTTAATTAAATAAGCCATCATGTTATACATTAAATTGTATCAAAAAGTTAGTAAAACATAGAAATAATTATTTCCAAATTGGTTGTGTTTTGACATACACAGAGAGGGAGAAAGAGAGAGAGAAAAATATGCAGTTTCTTTAATTTTGAAATAAAATAAATTAATAATAACTGTGAGTTCCTTTAGCTCGAAAGTGTCTAAGTGTGCTTTGTTGAAACAATATAATTGTGATATCTTACAGTGAAAAGATAATACTAGATTTTATTTAGTTAGTTTTTTTCATTTCCTATTCCATTCCTTCCAATATTTATGGATATTGTTGACGTTATCGATGTTTTCTATCTGATTTCCCCCCCCCCCTTAAATCTTTCGTTCTCTTTTTTAACGCAGTGCAGAATACATAGTGTCTTAGGCTTTCAAATATCCATTATACAAGTTTCGACCTCAAAAACAGCAATTAATATCTCAGCCTATTTTGTTTATTTATAAAAAAATTTGAAAAACGAAAAATATTTTATTTTTTATAAAAAACATTCTTCCTCGAGTATACCAAATAGTAAAAAAAATTATTACATTTTCTTGTGACATTCACCATGGGATTGGAAATCTTGTGCATCTGTCATTTAACCATTTCTGTTAGGACGAACATAAATTAAAGTTACATATGACACTTTTTCTGTAGGTTATGTGGCCTCTGTTGTTGAGTTGTTATGGCAGCGAGCTTTTAGTCTGCAATGTCTCAGTCAACTCGTGAGTTCGAGACCTGATTTTACTAAAGATTCATCATATACCGGGGCTGATTCACTTAAGTCTGTTGGAGCTCAGAGTTCTCACGATGGATGTGGAGCTTAGGAGTGTGGAATGCCATCCTAGATGTCATACTCGTCACTTAACCGTAGTTCAAAGTTACGAGATCCGTCGAATACAGTCCTCGTGTTGCTTCTTGGTTCAACTTTAATAAGCAATTAGTCAACTCTGTTAAATAAATATACCTTCTCCTAGATTTATGAGCATTCGCCTTTAAGATTACAAAAAATTCAGAAATTTTAAGTTGTATCTTTCTTTACCGTGCGTATAACACTGAGGTGTACTTTTCACGTTAGATACAATAATTATACATAGAAAGATTGAGCTCATGTGTCTTATGTACAATTTTAAAAAACCCGTTTGAATAAAAATAGCATTTGAAAAATACATATCCGCTTACAGTCTGTTAGTTTAAATGGAACTTTGTCGTAAATTTGTGACGAGCTTCCCCTTCATTATTTAACTCTATAGCCACCTTCAAGTATAATTAAAAAGTCGATAACTTCAAAACTTTGATTGAAGATACACCAGAAAAAAAAGACAACTCAGTTTATTGTCTATCAACACAGATTTCTCGTTCAGACTCGTTCAGATTCAAACACTTCTTGAAAAAACAAGTTCAACTGTTATTACCTTATCTAGGGGTCGTTTCCTTTTTCTTCAATACAAGCAATTAATTACGATGATTCAATACAATTTACAATCATCTATCAGATAGTCACTATCCTCTATCTCTTTTCTCTTTCTTTTCAATTCTGTTTCTCTCATATATCACTATCTCTCTAATTCAGTTCAATTCATTTCTTGTCTTCATCTAGTTTACCTAATCACGTTTCGTTTGGGTTTGGAATGAGTTGTAAATGTATGCCATACAAATTACCAAAAAGTCTCCGTGGCTAGTGAAATGAAGATTGAGAACAGTTCAACGTCCCAAATTAAGAAGATCCTGTAGTCTAAGGGAGTCCAACTCATTTCTAGTCACAGGTTAATTTCTAACAAGCTCAAGTTTTGAGGGTCGCACAGTATTTATTTACTGTAGTAGTCTTCTTTTTCTTTACTTTCTTAGAAGGAGCACTATTTTTTGATTTGTATCACAGTGCTTGATAATTTTTATGGTGACACAAATTTTTCGTTTTGTTTTTCTACTACCAGTTTTCGATAAAGACATATTCAACGCAATAACTTAAAATAAATGTGTTGACTCAAAATAATAAAAATAATAACTATTAACAATAATGAATATTTTTTCTTTCCTTTTCTTTCCAGAAACAGATTAATTACAGAAATTAACTAGCGTAAACATTAATACATTTATTATTCTCTAAAAGTGGAATATTTTATGTACACCAAGTAGAGTAGAAGGAGAGTAATAATGTGGTAGAAATTATTGTATCATTTTCGCTAAAACATTCTCTGCTATTGGTGGGAAACATGGTGTATCTATTCAATACGACTAGTTATTGGCGAAAGTTCCTGTTCATTGTCAATAATTATGTATATTAGAAGTCTTAAAAGCTAAGCTACGTTATTTGTAGTAAAACTTTTGTTTCATGTTGTTATGTAGGTTGGGCTGCAAAGATATTCATTGTGGGCCATCCGCGGGCCATGACTTTGAACTGCTTGCTGTAGTCTCTTGATTATTTCATCCCCTGATGTACGTCAAGGATATAACGTTGGCTGTGTTCATTTTTCCTTCAGTTAACACTTTGGGACTTTTAAATGATGTTAGTTTAATTAAAAGTCTTCCCAAAAGGAAGAAACGTGTTTCATGTTGACAAGATTTAAATTATTGTATAGTGAACAGGATTGAGAAATTACATTTATAAACAGCGAAGATTTTAACACGAAGTTATTGCAGATAGAGTGAGTGGAAGCTATAAGCTGAGAAGTAGTGATTGTATTGACAAGTGTAAGAAGTGATCAGATCACAGTTAGGAAAGATTCTGCACACAGTCAGTGAATCGCACTCTCATCTCTAATCCTACTGAGGTCTCGAACGAATTGTTTCGGTAAGATAAGTATTTAGTTATTATATTAAACGTTAGGTTTACAACAGCCCTCTTTCATTATTTAACTCCACAACATCTTAAAGTCTAATTAAATAGTAAATAAGAATAGCAGAATGCAATAGAAGAGACATCAGAAAAAGACAACACAGTTTGTTATCTGTCCACACAGAATATGCAAGATTCCCCTCTCTCTCATCTCTCTCAACTCCTTTAATTCTGGTTTATATTCTAAGAAATGTCCTAGCTTACTAAACACTCGTTCCAATTCACACATTTCTTGTTTATAGCGATCTAACTCTTATTGCTCTAACCATGAGTCACATTTAGCTATCTTTCATTCAATCGATTAATTACAATGACTCAATCCAATTTACAAACTTCAATCAGGTTGTATTTATCTTCTATCTCCCTCCTCTTTCCTTCCAAATCTACTTCCCTTAAAAAAAAACTATTCCATATTCAATCCACTACCCTTTTTATCCTCATATGATTTACTTAATCGCGTTTTGTTTTGGTTGGACAGGAGTTGTAATTTGATGCTTTTAAATTTATCAAACACTCTCTGAGGTTAGTTAAGATAAAAATCGTGATTTGCTCATCGTCACAGGTTTTGACACGTGAAGGTATATCCACAGATATAATGAACAAAGGATTGAATAGGATAATTTGGTTATCGTCCCTTTATGACTTTCTATTCGAGTTTTGATTCAGTTTTGAGTATTGATTTTAAATCAGTTTAATAACGGTAACAGAAGGAAGTAATACCAGGACATTATTAGTGGTTCCTCTGTATCACTTCCAGAAGCAGACAAATATCAGTGAATCACTAACCATTGTGAAGCTAAGTCATTTCTTTTCTTCTTCTCTGATTTTTTGATTAGAGTATGAATTCACAATTAATGTAAGTTTCGTGAGCTTAAGAATAATTAATTGTAAAGATTAAAACTAATACCTTTTATTTACAATTACAAGCGTTGCCTGTTCTGAAACTCACAAGTTGCTTTACTAAAGTTGCCTCACTGAAAGATTGACACCGTCTATGATACCATTTATTTCCATCTGTGATATTAAGCTATTCACGATTTTCTCTTCACTAACCTTGGGGACCTTTTGTAATTCGAAGTGCATGAAGCTCCAACCTAATGAAGCGTGATTAGGCAAATTAGAAAAAACTACTAAGTGTAATGAATTGTATTAGGGATAGTGATATATGTATAATGAAAGTGACGTCTCTTGAATTGGATTCATGATTATATTTAATTAGACTTTAAGAAGTCGGAGGAGTTAAATAGTGGAAGGCAGGCAGAATAAATCTTGTGAATAATTTTCAAACGCTCTGTTCACTAGTTCGCTGCTATTTATCTATTTCCGTTCTACAGAATGACCTTTTGTTCTCTCTTTCGAGTCTATTTCCTAATGCCTTTGAGGACGGGTATTATAGAATAAAGAAAGAGACATTTTATTAATTGTAATATGGCCGTATTCTTACCGAGACTTGTTGGAAAAGTCTGGAGTGCAACGGGGCATTTAAGAAATTTTTCTTATCATCCTATTCGTGCTTCTAGATTTGAGATACGCTACCAACTATGCATTGCGTGATGACGTCATTTTCGTTGGTTCCGTAGTTTTCTTTATTAACGATGCCATCTTTTGGATTATTTTTTTTAATTCATCTTCACTTCATTTACTTAAGCGTCGAGTAAGTTTATTTTTATCATTTATTGAAGATTATGATGCATACAATTATATACAGAGGACCTACGAATCTCTTTCAGTTAGTTACACTAAGATATTGCTGTTTCGAACTACTTAAAAGTAATAATATTCTCCCTCTTAGTTCAGGAAAGGGCATAGGGGTGTCGTATAGTGCTAACGCAAACTAGCTGGGATTCCACTGGCCGATATACGTATGAATTTTCTTCATAACGCAATTAATCTAACTAATTTCAAAAGATAATTCTGAGCCTCTTTTAAAGATATGGATTAATATTACATTCTATTTGATTTAGTCATTATTCATTTCATTTATCTTTTTTTTGCGCCTCAGTCATTAATCTTTCATTTTTTTTTCTTTTCCGTCATTCAATGAGATTCAATTATACTTAGCACCTAGATCTATAGTAAAAAGATAAGAAAAAAAAATCCTCCTCCATAAATCACCACCGTCCACGTTTTCTGCATTACGCGTCGCTTATTAGTATTAAACTTGAATTCTTTTTTTTTTCCTCTTAAAATCTATAGAATTTAAAAAAAAAAGACTATTTTTTAAGTAGTAGTTAAAAATTGAGTGGGCTGTCAAGCCACACTTTTTATACTTATTAAAAATGAGCGAAACAGTTTAGTTTTTTATTTATTGCAACACATGTTAAGAACGTAAATGGAAATTAGAATATACAAGCAATAAGAAAAAGTTTCATTTTTTGAATATTATTCTAAGAAGCTGACGATTATCATTATGTACATTTTTGCTGTGGCTCTTTTCAACAACAACAAGAGTTAATATCGACTCATAAATGACCTGACAGGAAATTCTTTGCTGGATCAGTTGTTAAAGGTGTCACCCCAGACCCACCTTGGACAAATCTCTTCGGGACCGAAGAATGGAAAATTTGAATCTGCTCCATCACCTAATATCAACTGACCCCTTCATTACTGGTTGAGAAACAATTCCCAAAGTAGCGAAAACATCATAACGCCGATGTGGGACCCAGAACCCGAACTTTAGATGGCAGCACAACGTAGAATTACTGGTTGTATGTACCCAGTATTAACCTGTGTTTGTGTGCCTAAAACATCTACTCATATACCAGTGATATATCGACTATAGTACATACTTTAAAAAGACCCACTACATCAGCTAGAGGCTAGCGATGATGTCAATAGAAACCATCTAAACGACACTTCAATACTCAAGCTCTTTAATTAATTTTGTGGATTGAAACGAATTCTATTTGAAATGTTAAGATAGAAATCAACTGTTTCTAGGAAGTGATTGAATCGTTTGTTAAACTAATAATTTATTAGGTGATCCTAATTTAGATTTGACAAATTAATTGAGATTCGAGAGAGAGAACGACTTTAGTTATCCATCAGTGACTATTAATAAAACATTTTGGTTTGTTCTTATACGTCTTCAATCGGAGTAAGTATTTATGGCTTGATATCTTCATCTAAGATGTGGCTCAAGAGCAGAGTAAGGAAGGACAATCGATACAAAATAAGTCACAAATCCGATTGAAGAGACATAAGAAAAAGACATCCCAGTTTGTTAACTATCTTCACAGAACATGTAAGGTCACTGCCTTTTGAATCTCTCTTACCTCACTTTAATCTTAGCATATAATTAAATAATATAGTATTAAATTACCAAGTCTTATGCACCGAATGAGACACTTTTTAAGTATAGCAGTTTATTCTCCTATTATTCTAACAAAAGGATTTACTTTTAACCAGTTTTAATACAAATGGTCCAAACAATAATTCATTTTATTTAACTTACAAAAATCTATCAGCTTCTCATTATCCCTTGTTTTTCTTCTCTTCCAATTCTATTTCGATAGTATACCATTATATCCCTCTATTAAATTCATTGCATTTTTTTTAATCTTCTTCTATTTTGCCTAAATTTGTTTAATTTTGGTTGACAAGGAGTTGCAATTTTATGCGATTCAAATTACAGAAAGCATGCTAAGTTAGTGTAGAGAAAACCGCGAATAGCATAACGTCACAACGTAGTATCGACCATTTTCGAAATACGATGTAATAATGAAATCTTGTTGTTCACCGGTCAATGCTGCATGGTTACTAATCTTTCAAGTGTGTGGAACGCGATGGTGTTTTGCCTACTTCCTCCATTACTCAAGCCCCCACTACGCAAGTTTCATAAGACCTTGCAGTTTAATTATTCCCTGTACATGACTGAAAAAGTAATCCTTACGTATCCTTTTCTCTACGTACTGAAACCCCCCCCTCCTTTAGGGTTGCATTTTGTCCCAATTATTTGTTCACTTTTGCACTTAAAAATAAATCTCTGATAATGGTAAAAAAAGATAGAAAAGTATTGAAATAAAAAAAAGTACTTAATCATTTCTATATTTTCGGGTTAAATTATTGGAAAATTGTTTGAATTCCTGGAAGTTAGCAGTTTGTTAATGATTTTGTGCAATGATTTTATTACCAGCAAGAGTGAAGTTTGATTTTTCGCAATTCAGGGGAGGAAGGAGTCTTAATTACGTTCAAGATATTTACCTACTACAGACACCTTTAATACACTGTAATACGGGTTAATTGTTCCGCGAGCTACAGCATCAATATAAATTGAGCGATGATATAAGTTCCAACATCGATTTTAATTTTCTGCTTAACGAACATTTTCTATAAATTACAGAGTAATTGATTTATTCGAGGAAATAAATTTATGGTCTTGTATACTATTTTCACATTATGTTAGTCAATATCCCGTTACAAAAATATTTTACTAAAGAACATTTATGATATGTAAAGAAAACTGAGTTCACAGTGTTTTATCATTCAGTCCTGAATAGACGATTGTTATTGACTGATATTTTGTTTATTTTTAATCTTTTCCATAACAGAACCTATTTGCTGTGCCTAATCCGAGATACTAAAAATAACTAATCACTTATAAATCCTTTTCGTAAGCAAAAATCTTTATAAAGCTTAAAATTTGACCAATATAAAATGGTAGAATGGAGCTAATTTCACTTTCTACTAAGTCTTAAAAAACAATCCCACACATATCAAAAATAATCCAAACTGGAACATTTCACTCTCTAAGAAATGGGGATTTGTACTTATTAAATAGAAAGAAAAGAACGATATTAATATCCTCTCTTGACAGGAAATCATGACGTCATCCGAACAAAAGATTAATCTGAATTTAATAAGAAAAAAAAAAAAAAAAAAGAATTATGACGAAACAACGTCTATGAGTAATATCACAAGTGATTGCTTATCAGGAAAGCAATAGTAAGGCTGCGTGTAAAGCAAACTCGTGTATTTAAAGAGTTCGATTTTATTATTTTAATTATAAATTATATGCACCATAATAATGACTTAGTAAGTCAAATGTCAGACAAAATTAAAAATCTTAAGAAATTCTTTGATAATTACTTAAAATAAAAGTACACTTATATTTTTATAAGACATTTACATCTTGAAAATGAAGAAAACAATTATTGTTTAATGCTTTTAAATTTTGTAACACAAACTGTTCATTCTTTATGTAAATAGTTGGGTAAACTCCTTTCATTTTTTCTGCAAACCATTTTTTTTATACCTATGCAATATTAACTTTTTTCTCTTTAATAGATGGAAATACAACTTATATAAATATTTGAATATCAAAATATTAGTATATTTCTTTTTTCATGAATTTATCTCTAGAACGACCAATGGAAAGCATCTTTGCGAAGTTATTATTCTTAAAACGTTTATATCGGCTCACTGAAATTTCATGGCTTTTATTACTTTTCAGGGGTTGAACGCATCCTAATTTTCAAAAAAATATTTTATAACAAGCATATTAAGTAATGTTCTACCTAAAACGACCGAAGCGACCAGAAAAACCGGACATGAAGATTTGAACTAGATTCTCTTGAAATATCCTCTTTATTTTCTGCTCGGCTTGCCTTTTTTTATTCTGTCTGCACACGTTTATTTTCACAGCCATCGTAGAATGAATGTGACTCAGTAACATAGTTTCAAGCAGTGAAAATTGCATGCATTTGACAGCTATTTTTTCAATGCCTCATTCAAAAGGACTGGGGTTTGATGAGTGATTATATCTTTTTCAACAACTGGATTAAATTGCAGTGATGATGTTAAAAATAGTGCTTCGGATTTCATGATTCCTTCTGAAAGCGAAATTCCCGAACAAAACTTGGATTCCTCGAAAATAGAAATGGACGATAGCAATCTAACGCAAGAAATAAGTGGTTCTTCAACAAGTATTCATGCTTCAGATAGAATTCAATGACAAATTTTTAATGAAAGCACTTTTACACCTGAGAGATATGCCTCGGGAAATGTACCGCAAGAAAAAATTGTACCTATACCGTATGCTAAAAAAAATATTTTAAAAAATGAAATTTCGTCTCGGCGCTTATTGTTTTCTGAATCGTTGTATGCTTTTTTTACCCAACTGAAGAAGCTCACCGTCAATTAAAATCGGATTCATAAGGAATTTCTATAAAAGAATAGGAAGCTTTTATTTCCATTGTTTATGCAAGAAAAGCAATGGGTGGTTCTTCGTTAGACTTGAATGAATTTAGTGATCAAAACAGTGGGATCCTCAAGTATTCAATAAAATGATGTCGCGAAACAGTTTCAAAGAAATTCTAAGAATCCTGAAATTTGATGATAAATGTACTCCTTTTGCTCTTGCTATCGAGTTGTGGTCATCTTTTGTGGAAAATTCTCAGCTGTGTTTTATAGCAGGCATGACTATAACAATCGACGAACAGCTGTTGCAGTGTAAGACACAGTGCAAATTTAATCAGTACATTAAAAAATGAGTTTAATAAAGTTGGTTTAAAATGGATGTGGTTGTTGAGACCAAATATTTTCGGATGTGTTCTATGTATTTAGGAAAATAGGAAGAAAGAAGTGTGTAGTTTGATGAGTATGTTGCTAAGAAACGAATAGATCTGTTTCGTTTTAAGGGAAGAAATAAAACAAAGGCATCTTTTTACACCTCAAAAATTTTAGAGCTCTTTGTTAAAAAAAAAAAAGCTGCTGTTTCTGTTACAATACATAATACTTCTGAAATAAAGAGAACTGCTACTAATTTGAAAAGGTACAGATCCCAAATGCTTCTTATGAAAATTGCTAGTAAACAGCGAAAAAATAAGAGGGAATTTTTTTTATGAGAATTATATTATACCTGTTTTCATATTTATAGCAGTAATTCTATTAGAAATTTCTCAATCACTATTGTTTACTAAAAGAATTGTTATTAAACTGATGTTATTAGTCATATTAATATGAAGAGTATTTTTTGCACATAATTGCAAATTTTCTAGTGATTTTATCGACATAACCTATAACGAAATTATCCTGGAGATCTTTAATAGCGTTACACACACACACACACACACA
>BMAW01126575.1:468269-543637 GCA_019974015.1 Nephila pilipes
TTCACATTAACATTTACACACATTTAACATGACATTTCACATTAACATTTACACACATTTCACAAGACATTTCACGTTTTCGTTTAAAAATATTTAAACGAAAGGGAACATCGTCTCTAACATCTGCATCGTCTACAAAATCACAGATCGTCTATGAAGTTATTCTTTCTGTTTTTGGGATTTTCGTCGTCTGACTTTCGAGAGCGCGTTCTCTTCACTAACAGAGAGAGAGTGTCCTTTATAGTCGGGGGTTTATTCTAAATATCCACAAAAATGTTTTTATAAATGTGACAGCTAACTTTAACAACAACCCCAGAAGTTAAAACGCCTAATAACTAGATGGTCAGAGAGGGATGTCTCCTCTGGTTTAGTTGATAAAGGCGCATACGCAAAAAAAAAAAAAAAAAAGCTGGTCAACTTTTCTTTGGACCCAGTGGTGGAGGGTTCGAAATGTCACCAGCACTTCAAGGTCAACTCTCTTCCCCTCCAAGGGGTGAAAAACTTTGGTAAGATATCCTGGAACTTTTATTTGCATATGCCTCCAACGCAAAATACTTGTCTTGGAGTGTCTAACAAAGACAACCGCACATAAACCCTGAATAGTAACATCCCAGTTACAATACACACGTAAACCAGACCCACCATTCATCTCGAGACAGCCAATGATGTCAAATGAAAACTGTTCAAATCAAAGCTCATTAAAACAGAGTAGTAATGTATTTATCCATTGCTGTAATGGTTGGAAAAGCGACTTTCTCTATATATACCATTCCGAATATTTCTCTCCGTATCATCACGATGATATTGGAGGAGAGTCTGAGGCGGCTTTCTTCAACAACAACGTTAGAAGTTAAAACTCATCAATAACTAGTCAACTGGAACTTCTCTTTCAGCCTAGTTGTAAAGGCTGAGTAAAAGAAGCAGCCGCACAACTTTCTTCTTCGGACCAATGGTCAAGAGTTTGAAACGCCTTCGGCTCACCAAAGGTCGACTGTCCTCTCCTCTACGAAGTCAGGAAACATAACCTGCCGAATATATATATATATATATATACCATTATCGTTATGTTGTAAAGCATATTTAAGTAAAAATATACATATTATAATTTAGAAAATAATTTTATAGCATCTTATAATTTGTGTCTCTTTGATATCAAAAGACACATTGTTCTCTGAGGTTTCAATTTTTTTTTCCAAATTGGTAACACTAAAAATATTTTTCTAGCAATTTTTTTTATTTCTTTTTATAATTGACTCGTAAGCTGTTTTATAATGAATAAAAAAAAAAAAAAAGAAAAAAAAGGGGAATTGCAACGACGGATAAGACAAGAGATTAAAACAGTTTTTAGGGAGTAACTAAAGCGAAAGAGAGGGATCAGATTTATTATCATCATTCTAACAAAAAATCGAAACGATTGCTCCGTCAGTGAGGTTGAAATAGGAAATAGACACCAACTTCTCTCATCTCCTTGAAGTAGATTTATTTTGACCCGAAAGGCAATAAATCGAACATTTGCTCTCGTTCTATCGTAAATGACCAAGTGAAATGGAGTTGCGGAGTGTTGATAACAATGTTTTGTAAAGAAAATGCTTACAAAAAAGAAAGAACCATGGATGGTAAATTTATTTATAAAGACAAGACTCTGTCACGAGCATCTTATCTCTTTTGCAATACTTTTGTAATAATAAATATTTCTAACACGAAAGAATATGTTATTTAAGCTATGAAAGGTATTTAATTTTTCTGGTGCACTTTAACATTTCGCTGTCGTAAGAGATATTAAGGTTATGCAGGTAAATCAAATGTAATCGAGACTTTTTAAATAGTGGCGTATGATTTATTTATTTTGTCATGGTAGCTATGTTAAGTGATTCAAAGCTTAAATATACATTTTTCATCGTTTTATTCTTCATATTAGTATTATTATTATTCAATTCTATGTCACTGATATATCACTGCCTTTAATTTGATTCACTACACTTCTTATTTTCATCCAATTTGTCTAATAATGTTTTCATTTTGGTTGGCAAGGAATTGTAATTATATGCAATTTAAGTTACCAAAAAATCCCGAAGGATAATGAAGAGAAATCGAGAATAATCCAACGACACACAACAAGAGCAAAAACTAGGTTATATGATGAAAAAAAATTCCCGCATTTTTTTTTTTTTGAATTCACACAGAGGCTTTAGAATCTCTATTTTCTTGGTGAATTTTCTTTGTGACCGAATGCATTTCACTACTACGAGTTTTTGGATAAGTTTAAAGATTCATTATTGGTTCATAAGACGTTCCATTAGATCTGCAATATTCTCCCTCTTCACGACAGCGCGAGATCTCACACAATTAGCGTAGCATAAGAAGAACTGAAGGAATTTCAATGGACAACATTTGAAAATCTTCCTTATATTCCGCACTTATCACCTTCGGACTTGCATTTGTTAGGATCCTTCAAAGAAGCGTTGAGAGGAGAAAGATATTTCCCGAATGAAGAAGCAGAAGTTGTGTATTATTGGCTCCTTACATGTCTTACTTCTTTTTATCATACAGGAATTAAAAAAAAAAAAAAAAAAAAAAAAAAAAAAACAGTAAAAATCTCAAAACATAGAAAAAAATTATGTGGATGGTTAAAAAAATGCTTGTTTTTGAAGACAGATGGCATCATTGAAGTACATTGCTGCTATCATTGGGTGCTACCATTTGTTAAACGGAGCCGAAACGAATTTGACATTGATTCGTAAGTTAGTTTTGATTTGGTAATAATTTGCTGCCACGTCGAGTTTTCGCCATCGGTGGTACTTGGATTCATCATAATGCACCGGATATCAAGTGAAAATCTGAACTTTAGGTTGCTTTCGGGGTAATTTTTCCAAAAAAAAAAAAAAAAAAAAAAGCCCAAATGGTCTTTTATAGGGACAGTTATGACGATGAATTTTTGAAGTGCGAAAGGCATCATAATCACGAATACGAATTACTTAAACTTAGATAAGAAGTCTAGTGAGTCACGATGACTAAATACAAATTATTTTCGACGTACCAACGAGCGCCATCTCTTGGAATTTAACGACCTTGTTATATAGATTTTGATGTCTTCAGTGACGACTTTTTATATAAAGAAAAAAAAATGACTTACTTTTTGTTTTGTTTCTATTTATTCATTTTATATTCATACAAATTCAAAATAAATAAATAAATAAAATAAAATAAAAAAGAGGGGAGGAGCAGCAATAAAAATGCATAAGAAAACTATTAAGTCCATATTTGTGACTGCTGATTGTCACATAGTAATTTCTAAGTAAAATGATTTCATATATTCCGGGGATATCGGTCCTTCACATTTCTCATTATTGTAATGAGTTCATTTTACATAAGTTTTACACGTTTTGGAGGATTTTTCATTTTTTTAAAGGATAATGAAATTTGAACTGTCCAATTTGACACTCTATTGTCCTCAGAGCAACCAAACAATACGATATATATATATTTTGTTCTTTAGTAACGAATTTACTATTAAATTACAGTTATTTTTATTAATGATAGTAATAATTATAAAAAAAAACCTAAATGTCCACTTTATATATACAGAGAAAAATAACACTGGTGTGTAATTTTGGTAAATCGTATTTAGGATAATTCTCTAATTCTAGATTACAGATTCCAGTAGAATTTGATTTTTAAAAATTAATTTTTATTGTAATATTGCTTCGCATAGGTACATTACCAGGGAAAAATAATGCTGTATATCTCCACTCGAAAAATAATGAGATAGTAAATTTAAAAAATCAGGACGTTCAAATCGAAGAATGGTTTGACATTTGGATGTGATACCTCCATTCTATGAGGTTTGTAATAGGGTGGTTGAACCAAGTTAAGAAGGTTGCATATTGTTAAAACAGCAGTAAGTCTTGAGAGAAACAGACGAACTTCCTTTTGAAATTGTCAGTCGCCAGTGAGAGGAAGTGTAAGAAACGTCCCTATGACTTTAGTTTTCAACAAAATAACAGAGAAACTTGAACAACGCAACTTCATTAAATTTTGTGTAAGGCTTGGAGATTCCCAAACTATATAGATATCAGTTTACAGCAGAGTCTGGAATCCGCGGCTCGTGAGCCGCATGCATCTCTTTTCAGAGGTGTTTGCGGCTCTTCAGACTTCTGCCAATGTGTATTGTAACCATAGCCTTTTTAGCGGGATGGGCCCGCAATTTTGATTGAATTGGATTAGAACCAGTGTACTAGTGGTTTTGAAATAACTCTAGTCAAATTAAAAAAAGAGAAGAGTGTATATGTAAAAATTGTTTAATAAGCGCTGAGAGAGTTGTCGCTAGTTCAATCATCAACCCTGTGATACCTCTAGGACTGCGAGGGGGTAGAATACCATTAAGATGTTTTTGAAACGATTGTGTCAAAGTATAAATAATATCTTCATTGAATAATAAGTAGAAATAAGTGAACGTGTTTATTACTTTAAGAAGAGACAATAATTGATATGATTAGTCATTAGTATCAATCAACATATATGAGCCATTACCAATTAGAGAAGGATTAACTACGACAGCCCTTAGTCAATTGCAGTTTTGAATAAGCTGTAGTGTTCTCTAAAACCATAACAATAACCATCGAATTTCTTCTATTTATTTATTTTTTGTATTTATTTTTGAGTTTTTGCTTTAGTGGATTGGGTAGGGAAAACATCACGATCCAGAATAAAGCATTTTCGATATCATTGGTAATGAAATGATTTCACGAAGTTTGAAAATCTAATTCCTAGCATTATGATATATTGACGGTTGTTTTTGTACTAAGCCACCAGAATAAAAATATCTTTGATAGCTCTTAGTTTTTTAAAGGAATAGAAAATGTTGCGTAAAACTTTATTTAAATAACATAAAAATGTTATTTAATGACGACAATAAGGATTACAACTGCTACGATGTCTTTGCTTTCCTTTATGAGCCCATGTATAGATTTAAATGGCACTCTGATACTTTTATTATGCTTGTTTTCCTTCATAGCTTGGCTCTTCTCTCTCAGAAGTCTACCAACCCCTGGTCAAGAGGAGAAAGAGAGTGCGACGGCCTATTTGCGTGTCGTCTCAATAGAGGCGTTAAGCTATAGTTTTCTAGGAAAGAGCAGTCGTTGACTGTCGGCCGCAATATTCCGGAGAGTGACATCATTAATCATCCTGGTCAAGTCTTTTCTATAGAAACAATAGCTTTCCTGTTGATTTATTGATTTACGTTTCCCTCGCATTCAACGCTTTTCAGGAAACTACGCCATTTGGTTTACATAGGCAACGTTTTAGTGACGCAATCTACCGCAATATGGCGGCGGCAAAGTAAACGTCTCTGCTTTTCGAGAAACCCAAAACTTTACAGGGTCTCTGCCGACAGTCTGAATCGTTGCAAGAAGGTGGCATCCAAAGATGTTTTCTTTGAAGGTGATTAATAAAAAGGTTTGTAACTAAATACGAGTGTTTTTTATGAATAAATGCTGAATATGTTTCGAACACAGTAATTTATCCGTTTTTAAAACAATCTGTCTAATACTTTGGGTCAAGGTTTTGGCCTACAAATCGTATGATATTCATTTCAAATTTTAGAAAAAAAATCACTTTCAGCTCTTTTAAACCTTGCTTGCTAGTCTTTCAGAAAGAAGAATAAAATTCCTAAAACGTATTTGTTGTGAATCCACTGTGTAAGCCTCCCAAATTATAAGTGTAAGATATTTATATTTTACAATAGTAGCGCGCGAAGTGTTACAATAGTAACGCGCGAAGTGTATTGGATTTTTCAGTATTCTAAATGTTCACAAGCGAGTAACGCCATTTTTTTTGTATTGTTTTTCATTTCAATAGTTAAAGTGTCTGTAAATAAAATTTCTATAGTTTTTGGCATATCGACGTTATTATTGAACCCTGGCTTTTTAAGTATACAACATAGTGGCATCCCTGCCGGGATTGGACGAAGTTTTTTCATCCTTACGATACGTCAATCGGATTGTTGATAAGCCAACGATCTTTAAGAGAGCCAAAAACGAAAGTGGAAAATGACTACTGAAATAGAAATTGCCAAACAGAAGAGGAAAGCAGCCAGAGCTACGTATTCGAAGACAGTCAACAAATTACAAGAAATACTGGCCGCTGAAAGTCCAGATGTAGATGATTTAGAAATTCACCTTGATCAGCTTACGGAAAAGTTCAAGGACTTAAAGACATCGGACGAGATATTCCTCAATTTACTTCAAAAGAAAACTGGCATTACTCAAGCTGAGTATGAAAAAGAATATGAAATCGCTCAGGATTATTATGAGAAACTATCTACGTTTAAAATCAAGGTTAAAAGAGCAATAGCTTCGGCCGAAAAAGATAACGGAAGTTCCGCCTCTCCTAACCCTACTTGGCGCCCTGCTGACGGTGCACATGCCGCTACGAAAGCGAAACAGAATTTGCCCGAAATTCGACTGCCTCAGTTCGATGGTGATCCACGTAACTGGTTGACATTTTGGACTCAATTCCACAAAATACACGAAGATTTAAGAATAGATGTACGCGACAAGTTCCAATATCTTCTTCAATCCATGAAGCCGGACTCCATAGCTAAGCAGATAGTAGAATCCTTCCCAGCGACGGAGGCCAACTACAATAAAGCTATTGAGTATTTGGAGGAGCGTTTTGGAAAAGAAAGCGTATTGATACAAATATACGTGCGAGAACTCTTGAAACTGGTTATAACCGACAAAACGAAGATAGATTTCCTGACTCTGTACGACAAACTACAAACTCAAATTCGTGCCCTTGAGTCCCTAGGACTTACACAGGATAAATATGCTTTCCTGTTGTTCCCGTTAGTTGAATCTGCCCTCCCAACCGATTTAATTAAGATATGGGAGAGACAAAAAAATGCCGCTGCGGAAACAGGTAAGAGTGATTTGGAATCACTAATGGAGTTTGTTAAGAAGGAAGTAGATACAGAGTTTAGAATTAAGATTACTCGTGAAGTTTTAAGGCCTGAAAAATGTGTTGTTAAGAAAAATATGTACGATACTGAGGTAAAAAGTGTTCCTACTGCTTGTGAATTGCTTAATGCTAATAATAATGCTAAGAATCATTTTTATGATAATAAGTTTAAGTATAAGAAACCTGTTTGTATATTTTGTGATACTGTATTTCATTTATCTGAGAATTGTGATAAGGCTTATTCTATGAGCTTAGATTGTAAAAAAGAAATTATTAAGAAGAGAAATGCTTGTTTTGTTTGTCTCAAATGTAACCATCGAGCAAATCAGTGTAAGTCTAAACACAAGTGTCCCTTGTGTAAGAAACGACACTTTGTTGTTTTGTGTCCTGATTTAAATTCTCAAATAGTTGAAAAAATCTCAAATGGAGATAGTGAAATCAAAACTAGTGAAAGCAAAACAAGCACTCTCAACAATTATATTGAAGTTTCTGATGTGTTTTTGCAAACTATTGTAGTTAAAATTAAGAATGGTTCTAAAGAAATGTTAATAAGAGCTGTATACGATTCAGGTGCTATGAAATCTTATCTAAGTGATGATATTGTTAAAAAAATGAATATTAAGTGTATGGGTGAAACAAGAATCAAACAATCATTGTTCGGTGGAGTAGAAACCCCCGAGACGGTATATAAGAATTATTCAATTGAGTTAAGTGACATTAATGATGGTTATAAGTGTAAGTTGAATGTTTTAGGTCAAAAATGTATTTGCTCTAGTCTAAAACAAATTCCATCTGGTCCTTGGCTAAACGAACTTAAGTTACATAAAATAAAAATTAGTGATCTTAAGACCAATAATTTAAAGGTTGATAAGGAAATCAAATTGTTAATTGGTGCTGATGTTGCCGGTAAATTATTAACTGGTAAACTTGTAAATCTTGAGTGTGGTCTGACGGCGATAAATACTAAACTAGGTTGGGCGATTTTGGGAAAGTTTAACCCTGGCACTGAGCCAACTTTAGAGAATTCGGCTTCTCTCATTACGTCACTATTTGTAAAGGAGCGATGTATAAGTGATTTATGGAGATTAGATGCTTTAGGCATTACAGAACCTCCAGTTAGTAAAAACAAAGCTCTATTACAAGAGGATACGCAGAAATATTTTGAGGAAACTTTGAGTGTTGATAATGAGGGTCGTTATGAGATCGCTTTACCTTGGGTTTTAGATAATTCAGTTTTGCCTAAAAATAAGATTAATGCGGAAAAGTACCTTTCAAATGTAAAAAGAAAACTAACGAATTCCAATAATTTTGATAATTATGGTAAGGTTTTTGAAGAATGGTTAGATCTTGATATAATTGAGAAAACACCAACTGAGGAAGTAAGAGGTGTTCATTACTTACCTCACAGGCCTGTAATTAAAGAAAATAGCACCACTAAGATAAGACCAGTGTTTAATGCTAGCTATCATTTATCTGGTGTCCCTTCTTTGAATGATTGCTTAGCAACTGGGCCTAATTTAATTGAAATTATTCCCTCTATCTTAAATCGTTTTCGTATGAATTACGTAGGTGTTACTTCGGACATTGAGAAGGCTTTCCTACAGATTGCCATAAGAGAAAAAGATCGCGATTTTTTACGGTTCCTATGGTTTGATAAGGGTAATCACGAACTGGTAGAAGAGTATCGACACAGAAGAGTTGTTTTTGGTATTACGTGCAGTCCATATTTGCTGGCTGCGACTTTAAAATTTCATTTGAATAAGCTACCAGAAAATTTAAGGCAAACTGCAGCTATTCTTAAGAGATCTTTTTATGTGGATAACTGTGTGACAAGTTTGCATTCTGAGAGTGAACTTAGAAAGTTTTTCTTGGAGTCGAAATCAATCATGTCATCGGGTCATTTTAATCTCAGATGTTGGAAGTCAAACATAAGCAATGAAATCTTTGAGGAAGATTCCTCCAATGAAGATAGTATTTCTGTGTTGGGTCAAAAATGGCACACAGATACGGACACACTGTCCTGCAAATTAGAACTGGTTAGTATTAATTCAAATGAAACAATTACTAAGAGAATAGTTTTGTCTGTTGCTCACAAAATATTTGACGTTGTAGGATACACAGCTCCTGTTATGTTAATCCCTAAAATGATTTTGCAGGAAACATGGAACTCTAAGCTTAAGTGGGATGATAGTCTCCCAGAAGATTTGGCTAATAAATTTAGGTCTTGGTATAAAAATTTACATTTACTTTCAGATATAAAAATAAGTAGGTGGTTTGGACTAAAATCGACAAGTAAATCGGTAACTTTACACTTATTTTGTGATAGTAGCAAAAAGGCCTACGGTGCATGTGTATTCATCAGAGTGGAAGAAGGCGATGAGGTGAGAATTAGTTTAGTGCAAGCAAGGTCTAGAGTAGCCCCTTTAAAACCCAGTACGATTCCCCGTCTGGAACTTTTAGCTTGTAGCATAGGATCTAGATTACTCACTTCTATAATTAAAGATCTTGATCTACCTAAGGTTGATGTTTATTGTTGGACTGACTCAACTACAGCTTTGTGTTGGATACAACGTAACCAAAACTGGGGAACCTTCATTCATAATCGGGTTTCTGAAATACGTTTATTGACTTCTCCTTCTATGTGGCACCACATTTCAGGTACTCTTAACCCCGCTGATTTACTCTCCAGAGGATGTTCTGTGGAACAGTTAATTGAACGTAAATGGTGGGAGGGTCCTATTTGGTTGCGTGAGAGGGAGGAAAACTGGCCTAAGTCTAATGAAACACCGAGGGAAGAACTAGTTAATTCTGAAGTTCGAAAAACCATTATAACAAATTTGGTAAAAAATGAAGAGGATGTTAATTGGTATTACAGATATTTTTCTTCATTTAAGAAAATAGTCAGAATGTTAGCTTGGATTTTAAGGTTCTTTAATAATGTAAGAAATACAGATAAAAATCTTTCTAAGGATTTATCTTTGTACGAAATAGAAAGAGGAGAAAGAACCTTAATGTTACTGATTCAAAAAGAATCTTTTAAGGGTGAAAATGATGAAAAACTGAAACAATTAAGACCAGTAATGGACTGTCATGGTCTTATAAGAGCTAAGTCTAATGTTGTTTATAGGGATGATAAATATGATTTTAAGTTTCCTGTAATTATGCCTAGTGATCATCCTGTTGTAAAATTATTGATAATAAATGTACATAATGATTTATTACATGCCGGTACTTCATTGTTAATGTCTAATTTAAGAGAGACGTATTGGAATCTAGCTCGAGTTCTAAAAGTAATTCCTGGTCGAGATGGGCAAATCAGACTTGCTCTCATAAAAATCGGTATCGGCTAGAGTTGGAAAACCCTGTAGTGAAAACTGGGGATGAGCCGATTCCTTTAACCATCAATAGTGGTAGAGTAGTTAAAACTCCTGCTAAATAATTATGTAATGTAAAATTATGTATGATAAATAATTATGTAATGTAAAAATTCATTTTACTGTAAGTGTTTTTCTGTATTTCATTTTTCTAAGTATATAGTGTATTTTGATAATGTTTGTGTATATTGTTTGAGTAAATTGTAAGGAATATTACTCAAAGGTGGGAGAATGTTGTGAATCCACTGTGTAAGCCTCCCAAATTATAAGTGTAAGATATTTATATTTTACAATAGTAGCGCGCGAAGTGTTACAATAGTAGCGCGCGAAGTGTATTGGATTTTTCAGTATTCTAAATGTTCACAAGCGAGTAACGCCATTTTTTTGTATTGTTTTTCATTTCAATAGTTAAAGTGTCTGTAAATAAAATTTCTATAGTTTTTGGCATATCGACGTTATTATTGAACCCTGGCTTTTTAAGTATACAACAGTATTTAACCGTCAGAAATTGAAATTATTTGTTGAATTTTTAAGAAGAAATAGAGAGGTAGAAAAAAAATTAAATGGGGTACATAACACATACATGTGTTATATGTAATTTAATTTATTGAAAAATATGTTCTTACTATTCTCGTTTCTTTTTTGAGGTAATAGAAGAAATATTTTTTTTTACTAATTTTATCAAATAATCTTATCAATTGCCTGCAAACACGAACTTGCTTTAAGCGACCTTGGCTTTTAAGCGTTTTCGAAACCATTTGAATAGATTTTAAATCATTTGTTAGCAATCCAAGTGATTTAATTTTCCTTCCCATTAAGTCCGTTAAAGCCACTCTTATCAGAAAATAACCGGATATTTAGAAGGATCTGTCATCGTAATCGTAATGCTCAAATAGGATCAGAAGGTTTTGGAATCACAAAGATGCTGTCTCGCTTTATAAGGATCAAGAATCTTTGTATAAATGAAATTATAAAGATGCTAGTAAACACATATTTTTGAATTTTTATATTGTAAATTTATTTTTTAAAAACTGTGTGAGTGGTTAATAGTTAAATTAAAATGATCAAGTTTATTCAGCTGAATGAATTAAATAAACATGAAAATATTCATAAAGTACTTTTGCTTTTTGCATTTAGCAATATTTCACATTGCACACATAATATTCAATAATTTTTTAAACTTTTATAACATGCATTCGTCCCTGGATAAAAATTGTACACATGAATGAATTATTACATGCTCTGATGTGCGAATAAAAAGAATTCACTCTTTACTAACTTTAACATATTTGGCTTTGAGTTGCTTAAATCCTCGGAAAAATTAGATTTATTAAGTAGAGCGTGATTTTACGCCTCCGGCGCTTTTTAGTTCCGGTTAAAGGAAATGAAAAAGAATGCCATTATTCGTGATTAAAAGCTTTCACTTTCAAAAGGACAGAAGCTTAGGAATTGCATTTTGTTCAGGATTTCATTGATACCCTAACTTCGCGCAAGAGTTTTGATAAAAAAAAAAGTAAATATTCTAACAAATATCGTTAGGCTTTTATTCAATCCTAATTTTATACGAAGGTACTGTAAAAATTTATTAAAAATACATCGAAACTAATTGAGCTTCTTCGAAAATTTTGAAATAGATTATAACATAACGGATGATATAAATGTTTTATTTTTAGAATAATGAGAATGCATTTATTCAGGGTTTTCAAAACTCACTTTACAGTTTAAAATATGAATAACCTTTGAAAAAATGTATCAAAGCATTAGATTCTAGTACTGAAAAAAAGCACAACTAAGCAATGAGTGAAAATTACTCACTATGTTACAATGCAAATAAAGATTCCATTGTTCTTTTACAAAAGGAATATGTGGGTCATTTTAATTAAGAAAGCCTTCTTTTAGGCTGATGATTGTGAAAAAAATGATGTCGCTCATCGATATCAGCGACATCACTTGAACAGTTAATTTTGTTAGACACTAGACAGAAAAGGCGTTTCAAATCATCTCCCTTTATTTTGATTAATTTTAAATTTTCTTCAAAGTAAATAGTGGGTAAATAAATATTATATTTAAAGTTAATTAGAAAAATCATTGATATACACACTAAATATACATAGATTTTAGATCAGAATTAACTTAAGAAATGCAACTTGACGATTCTGGATTATATAGAACATTCTATCTCGATAACCCTTTCTTTTTAACCAACTGTTACTAAATTCAAGTTCCATGTGGATGTACGAGTAAATCAGCCCAACAAGGAGGATAATGGCAAATGACCCTTCATTCATATATATCCAGGACAAGTCGAATACAGGTAGTAAAACTTAGGCAGGTTAGCAGCACAGTCAGGATATGGAGCACTTGTATAGATCAGTAACACAACAGGAACAAAAACAATTGTTGTATAGTCCAGCAACACAGATATAGAGTAGGTCATGTAATAACAGTCGCAGCACTTTTTATAACTTTTAGCTCATCAGATAACTAGTTTGTACCACGGACAAATCTTCAAAACAATACTTTGCACGCACTCAGTTTCCAGCAGTCCCGACACATTTCCCGCCAAATACAAGCCACTTCCAGGTAGATTCAGGTTCTTCTTGCTTGGTCAATTCCCAAACGATTCACTCAGGCTTCACATTTCTCCGTATTTATAGCTGTTCCGGTATGTGATGTCTCAGGGAAAATTCAAGGAAAGTCCATAATCTTTGATCTGATCGAGTTATCTACAAGATTATAGATTTTTCGAGAAACATCACTTTGTCTCCAAAGTCGCCAATTTTCCTTAAAAGTAACTAAAATGGTCGCCAAAGGTGAGAAGTCATTGGTTAAATGTTTCGTAACTCGAGACTCTGTCAAAGATACTCCAAGAACTGGAAGATCACCGCTCGATTCGCTACAAAGTCAATCTTAAACTTGTTCAGGAAAGCATTACTGACTCGATTATTACTGATTATGACTTACTGATTATTGACTCGACACCATTCTCTATATTTTGAAATCTGTAATTTGTCTTCGTGTTCTCTTTATCTCACTGCAACAGAATTTTTTTCAGATTATGAATGAGTAATATCGAAAAAAATTAATCATGCAGAGCGTTTGCTTAGTTGCGTACTTACCCATATATTTTGATAGAGAATTCTACTGATATTAATAACTCCAAACAGGAGGGTTGGATTAGTTCCGATTCAACATAATTTGTTATGACGAGATCTGAATCCCGGATGCACTCGTAATATATCGCCTCACAGTTGCTCGTTCCAACATAGTGTGCCAATAAATTTTACTAATTCCTCAATTTCTTTTTCTTTCTAATTTCTCTATCACTTCCAATATCACTGTTTCATTAACCCATTTTTTATAATTCACTTATGTCACGTTTTTTTCATAAGGTGAAATTCTCATATCAAACATCGCCTTAAAGAAAGCAGTTAATCAAAATGTTAGTTAACGCGGTCAAGCAGAACATGAGAAAACAAGATATAAATGACATCAAATAATCAAATGCATAGAAGTTTAGGATATTTTAAAACATTTTAAAAGCACAACCGAATTTCATTCATAGGTGGAAAATGTCTCTCAAGATCGAACACAACGCTGGAAGATAATAATCCGGACGACTAACTTCCTGTTCCACATATAGCGCATTACGGGTTTGAAATGAGACAGTGACCGGTTAAATACGAGTTTACAATTTCACAGTGGTAAATATGCACATGCACCCTTTTGCTCAATGCATAGATGCACGGGCTGAATAATCCCTGCTTCAAATTACAAACTTACTTTTATGCATCTGACATTTTTCTAATATGCCTACATCTGACATTTTTCTAATAATTCAGACACTCTCTCCCTTTACGCACCTGAGATAGTAGGTACCCTCTATGAAACTACGAGATTTGGCCGTTATTTCATTTGAAAATATTTGTGAAGCCCGCGATCACAGTGAAATAATAAACGAGTTTGCGTCTGTAAGAGACACGTGTTTCATAAGACTTGTTCAAATGAAAATGGGTCAGCGAAAATATATTGCAAGCGTTTATTAGTAACAAATACATACAATAAGAAATTGGACAGTCGTGCATAGTAAATATTATAATGAGTAAATGAAGTGGAATTGTATGTACTATCATATGCTCAGAAACGTATGTCGTATGTAAATAGCATCCGATGGGATGCTGAGGACTGTTTATTAGTTTATACAGAAAGAAATCAGTTATTGGTGTAGGCACATAGTGTCTATTACGCATAATCATCATGTAGGTTAAAACAATTATCCTATGGTAAAGCAAAATTGTGAATATAGGCTTTGAAGTAAGTTTTTGGTTATGTGGAAACATTTTTCAACTCTTGGACAGACATCATTGTCTTCTGTAAACCAGCGTCCTGTCAATGCTTATTTCATAGGCCCGAAAACATGAAAAATCTCAAGATGATAGAATGAGATTGTATGGAAGATGATGAAGAGTCTTCTACCAGAGGCGCTTGAGAAGATCTATGCAATGTTTTGAGACACGAGGATGGTCATTATCTTGTAACATAATAATGCCTTTTGGCAGTAAACCGTTCCTGCGATTCATGTGGCTCCTCTCACTTTTCATAGATTTTTGTTGTACCGTTCTGCATTAATTCTACATCCCATCTTCAACCAATCTAACAGCAAGGGGCCCTTGTCAAAAATAAATAAATAATAACAATAAAAAAACCCCACAGAAGCATTAGTTTTGCCAACTCAAATTGAAGAATAAGATTTTTTTTCGGACGAGGAAAGCTGGAATGTCGCCATTCCATACTCATACGCTTCGTTGCGTCATCGAAAAAATGACATCAGGCTCAATTACAAGCCAATATTCGGAAGGAAATTTTTTTTCTCTCTTCATTTTACGCAGCAGATGCTGGAAGCATAAACCTATTCGAAGAGACTTCTGATTTTCATTAAGATGCTTTGGAATCCATGTCGCACATCTCTTGCTGTAATGCAAATCTTTATGCATACTATTGTGAACACTATCTTCATTCAAAGGCTACATAAATGCCATCCCTCGGATTGCTATTTGATGATTGACAAGCGACTGTGCTGCATCAGTGTTTTTTAGCGTGGTGACCATGTATGCTGGACCTTGTCGTGATTCATCCACTGTACGGGCAAGTCCAGTGCAAAAACTTTTACACCATCGGAATACGCTAGTACGGGATGAACACTCAGCCCAATACACATTCATCATTTGCTTATAAATATCTGTACCTCAAACATCTTCGGTACGCAAAAATTGAATTACTGCACGCTGCGCCTCCTTGAAAGAACCAATGACCTGTCTTTCAATGGTAAAATTTTGTTCTTGCCGCCATACTTACCGGATTTAAATCAGATTGAGAAGTTCTGGTTTGCCATTAAGCAAGTCCTTATGACATGATTAATGGCATGTTTCTGTATTCAAAAGCGATACACGGCAGCTAAATCAAACACCACCGATTCTTCAGACATACAGCACCATCTATTGCAGGTGTCTGAAAGTTCTAGACCTCTCGGAACAGCGCTGCTGCTTTTGTAGTCTCACTTTCATTTGAACGAGTCTTATATTATAAATTTTTATGTTATTTTTTCAATGTTTTCATGGTACACAGTTATTTAAATATAACACTTAATTCTTTTTTAGAGTCCAGATTTTTTTATTGTTTAGTTTGTTATAATTTCAAAAACCTCTTGTTTATATTTTGAGTATCTTTAAAATAAAATTCCTGATTTTCTAGAACGTTAGTGTTTTTCTTTTATTGCTTATTTTTTTAAAACGTTTTTCTGAATTTCACTTGGTGTGTGTGTGTGTGTGTGTCATCAAATTTTCGATCGTTAATTTAACCAACTTCCCATCAAGCTAGAGCTTTGAAATTTTGGGAATCGTTCGTACTCGCCTAACAATGCAATATTTAGACATTTGCGACAAGTTTTAACTAATATTTTCTTTAATAATGCAGTTTAGCCCAAACACTTGGCGCTATTTCAAAAATTGGCACCAAACTTGGCGATTGTTTTTTTTTTTTTTTGCTGAGCGTTAAATCCGTGAAACGGAACAGGGTAGCCACATTTGGCAAAATACTGCCAAATAATTCTTGTCGCCAAGGATAAACCTTTCCTGAATTCTGGTTCCCATTTTTTTTAATAGAATGACTTACAAACTTTCAAATGCATGTTTTGATTTTATGAGTATTATGAATTTCTTAATATGCTCACAAATGTATCTTTTTAAGTAAATTTTAAAGTTAAAAATAACTAACAGTTTTAACTAATATTTCAATAATTTTCTTTAATAAACTTTGCTACCATATAAAAACGTTATTTTTAAAAACGTTGGTTTTTATATCGAATTATTGTAATGTAAATACCTCATACATAGCTTACATAATTTTAAAAATAATACTTATTTTTTTAAAAAAATGCTTAGTGTTTTTATTTCTATTGTTTGTTTTTAGTTGTATTGCAAATACATAACCGAGTTTTTTTTATTCACTTGTGAAGGATTTGGATGGCATCTGCGTCCATGAGAAACTATGTAATCTGATCCATCAAAACTCTTCATCGGTGAATTAAATAATTCGGCTCATCTTGTTTATTTTGTGTAAATTTGTGACGTTGGTCTACCTCATCACTAACCTCAGGAACTTTTTCTAATTTGAATTGCATAAAATTCCCAATTACTGACAATCCAAAAGAAACGGGATTAGGTAAATTAGATGCAGATAAGAAGTGTAAGGAATTGGTTGTCCGATGGAGACAAAAATTGGCGAGTAGGAAATTATGTACAGGATAGAAAATGATTAAATTTTCAGAAAAAAATTGAATGATTTATTTCAGAGTTACATAATTACAAAGTAACGAGCTCAATAAGGTGTTGACCCTCCTCTAGTTTGTATGCAAGCTACCACACGACGTGGCATAGAGTGATAAAGCTCCCTGATGATCTCCTGAGGTATTTCTTACCAAATTTGCTCCAACTGTTGAGCGAGGTCATCCACATTCCCTGGTAGATGCAGTCGCCTACCCATCATATCCCAAACATGCTCGATTGGAGAGATCTGGCTGGCCAAGGATGTATGACAAGCTGTAAGGCAGTTCATAGTAACACGTACCGTATGTGGTCTGGCATTATCTTGCTGAAAAATAAAGCCAGAGTACTGAAAAAGGAGCGGTAGCAAAACTGGTCTCAGAATGTCGTTTACGTACCGCTGTAAGTGTCCGCTAATGACGACCAAAGGGGTCTGGCTATCTAGAGAAATGGCATCGTAGACTATAACTCCTGGTTATAGTCTCAAACAGATCAAAAACAGATCAAAGACAAAATTAAAAACGTTTCACTATCTGGATTTAAAAACCTCTCTCTCTATTTAATTTTTATTATATATATAACTTTAGTCACATTTATTATATTAATATTTTTCATTTCGCGCCTTTGCATGGATAAATAGAAATTATTTAAGTTATTTTGAAAATTATTAGGTAAACTAATTTAATATTTTTCGCATTAAATAATTTTATAATATTTCTAAAAATATTTAAACTTAAATTATTATCAAAAGATGATACTTTATTAAGATGGAATCAGTAAATATTTCTCTTGTCATAATTATTACTAAGAATCCCTTTATTAACAATTTTTAAATTAACATCTAAGAAATCTATTTCAGGAGAATTTGCATTAGTTTTAATCAGATTAACTTGAAAAAAAAAAACCCTTATCTATGTATCTAAATAATTGAAAATTATTGTTATGTCTAAATTTTTATTCAAAGTAATGTAGATAAATATTAGTATCAATAGCATAAATATTAGTCAATAGCGTAACTGGAACCCTTTGAGGTATATTTGTAATTTGCTTAAAGTTTTTACCATTATAACTAATATAGTTGAAGTTTAAATTTTTCACAAGATACAGAATTGTTAATTTTTTAATTCCTTAAAATTAACCAAAATAATCTGAATTAAACCATCTAAGTATATGAAATTAAATTTTTTTTTGATGTTAACTTAAAAATTTTAGTAATAAGATTATTGGTAGTAACTTTGACAAGACACATAATTACATTTCAAAGTTAATAAAGTTTATTTCTTTGATAGCAATTTAATTTTTAATATGTAATCGAAAAAAAATATATTACATTATTTTCTTACATAGAAATATAAAATTAGTTAATATTCCTTTAAATTCCTAAGATAATTAAAATAAATTCCCCACACAAATGCAAATCAAGGTTATTCTATTCACTTTTCAAAAACAAATTTAAAGTATAAAAATTTTAAAATGCATTAATCTTTTAAATTACATTTTTATATAATTTTTTTGGTCTTTATTCACATTTTTTCCTTATTTTTTTAAAAAATTGCTGCTTTTTTCTTAAAAAAAAAAAAAGGTTTTATTCATTTATTTTTTAATATTAAATTTTTTTTATAAAAAAAGTGAAATTTGCTATTTCTTAAAATTTTTGTAAAACTATAACATTTTAAGTACTCGTAATTATCTTTTCGAATTCCTATAATTTTGATACCATTTTGTAGCTGGCATTGATATTTTTTCCCTAATCATTTTGATCTGATGATAGGAATTAAGATAGCCATGTTTGCTCACTGTATTCACTTTTTGCTGTGCTCATGTAAATTTTCTTAATTATTTTAAATTGGGTGTAATTTTTAGTTTTATTGTATATAAATTTTTTTCTCAATTCGTCTTATGTTATAAATCTGTGCGGAATTTCCTGGGAATGCTAGTTCATTTTCTTTTTCTCCTTTCTTAGTCTAAAAATTTTTTTTTTAGTTTTCTTGAATTTTTTCAAATTTCTCTCTCTCTCTCTCTCTCTCTCTCTCTCTATATATATATATATATATATATATATATATATATATATATATATTAAAAGTTTTGATGGATTTACAAGGAATACATTAAAAAGTAAACCACCTTTAATTGACATTCCACTGTCATGCAATTTTTTTTTAAAATTATTTTGCAAACTCTTAGTAGAAATTAATTTATAGATTTAAGTTTTACAAATAAATTTTCTAATAAAATTATTGTTGAGAATGTATTTCTCTTACATAATAATTTTAATTCATATTACATAATAATTTTGAATTCAATATTTCGTTGCATAGTTTCTTCAAAAATTTGTACATGAATACAAAAAAAAAAAAAAAAACTGGAATTAATTTACAATTTATTTAACCTAATTCACTTGTAATAAAGCTATGCACAATTATTTTTAACAGTTTGACAAAATAATTTATTTATTAAAATGTAAATTTTTTTATAACTGAAGTAGTATTAACCTATTTCTTAATTTTCTTAAAATCAAGAAATATTAAAATTAACGAGCTTTAAAGTTACGATTACAAATTTTAAACACTAAAAAAAATTCCGAAAAAAGAAAATCATTAATGAAGAAAATTAACTCCAAAGATTGCAAATATAAGTCAAGAGAAATAGATAAAATTAATTGAATTGATTTTTGTAATCCTCCGAAACGATGGAAATACTGAGAACTAATTTTTTTTTTATTTTTATCAAATGTTTTATTTCTGTATTATTGTATATCATTAACGTATTTAATTATCTTTCGATAAATGGAAATGGCGATATATATCTGCCGTATTGTTTTCATTTTTAATTTAAAATTTAACCTTTGTTTTGTTTCTTAAATTATGTATTGTATATGTAGATATATTGGTTTAAAAGTAAACCACAGTATCATTGATTGATCATACTTTTATTTATTCATTTTTTTCCCTTTTTGTTCAAAATTTTAATCAAAATTTGCTATTTTTAGAATTTTGTCGAAATACATTTTCTTTAAATGTTAAAGAAGATTTAATTAAAACTTGATCATCAGTAGAATAATTTTTTTTTATAAATCGCATTTTTAAGAGATATAATGTTTGTATCCTTTCATTAAACATTTCATTGAAAGGAATTTCGAGGAATTTTGCTCGGAAAACTTTCATTATTACCATTATTAGATTTTTAAAGTATTATTTGATTGCATATTCGGGAAATAATCTCTTGAATTTTCATAAAAACTTTGATTTCTTTGATTGTTTTCATTCAGTAAATTAGATGATGAATTAAAGATTACTTTCAGCGATGCGTAATTAATGAACTTTCGTATGTTTTCCTGGAAAATGACACCGAAAATTAATTAAAAAGAGAAATTCGAGTTAAAAAGCTAGAAATGATTTTTATTGATTTTTATGAAAGAAATTTTCTCATAAAAGTCGCATCTTTAAAAGAAAAGACGCTTAAAAGAAAGTAAGAAAATATGTATCTAAAATAGCCAAGATTTTAGGTAATGGTCAGATTTGTATTTTTATTCATGAGAAGAAAACAAAGGAAAATCCCTTTTGTGTTTTTCAGATGTTATTATTTTTTTCTTCTTTGAGTGTACAAACTATTTAATGCGGATGATTCAGTGAGGTAGAATTCAGCTCTGTACAATACATTTTAATGTGTTGTTGCTGCACGTTTTTGTATTGTATGAATAAATGTACAACATGTGAGAAATGGAGCATTTTGCAATAGTATATATATGGCAGCAAGAACAGTTATATAAGAAATATAAAAACTACTAATTTGTTTACATTACTAAAATATTTTTCAATTTTTTTAACTGTGAACTTTTGAAGAGCACGAAGATGAATTTATCGTATTCCCCTGATCATGCCCAACGTATTAATGTGACCATCTGTCAAAGTCCAGAATAACCATCTTTCGCGACGTGGACGTAAGAGAAAGACAGGAAAAGAGTTAATGAGGTTCTGGAAGGTACTCCCAGGGATTTGAGAGAGAGAGAGAGAGATAAGGCATGCAAGCTGCATTTTGAAGTTTCTGCCAAATCTCCTTTTTGAAGTTTTCCCATCCACTTCCTTATAAGCTAGAACTTTGAAATTTTGCTCACAATATTAGTTGGGATGACTATACAATATTCAAGTATAAAATTGCAAATAAAAAGGTTTGCAAAAATATTTAAAAAAAATATTTTTCTAAAAGTGTTTTTTTGAAAATGAAGATAACAAAGGTAGGAAAAAAATATATAAAATTTTTTAATGAAACACTTATATGTTGCAAAAGAATTAAAATGTAAAAAATTATTTTTTTCCTTTTGTCAACACAACATTGAATGAAAATGTACTGAAAATGAAAACTAATCAACATCATAAATTAAAAAAAAAAATGAATTTTTTCCTTTTGTCAACACAACATTAAATGAAAATGTACTGAAAATGAAAACTAATCAACATCACAAATTAAAAAAAAATGAATTTTTTTTTCAATTCACTTGAAAATATTTGACTAAAAACTAAACTGCGGCTCGAACTTCAACTGTCTAAATATCTAGTTTATAATCTCCCACAAAGTTTCAGTTTTAAGTCAAAAAATTCTTAGCTTTTTAAATTTATGCTAACGAGATAAGCACTGCTATTTTCATTAAATTCTGACTGGCTGAAGAAAGAAATTATTTTTTACTTTTAGTAAGTTTCTTACAAAGAAGTGTTGGTATATATTAATAGACAAGGCTTTAGAAAAATAAAAAAAAATTTTTTTTTAGAAACAAATTTATTTTTGCGAAATCATCTTGCATTTCAACTCGATGTCCAGATGGCTCAAAGCATTCTGTATAAAACTAAATTAGAGATTAAAAATGGTCGTTTAGAAGTAAAACTTGGAATGCACCGTTGCTTGTTAATTACCCTTTAATGGAGAATTGATGTTGCATGGACAGAATGTTGTCTTCTTACCGTGATAGACAGCGATGTTACGCCAAAGTTAATTAACCATGCACTTGCTGTTTTATGCATTATTCAACAGCATCGACAAGATTGTTTATGAGGAAGAAGTTATTTTAATACAGCAAAGAGCGAGATTCTTCGTATTTAAAATAAATTTGCAAGTCGAGCAACCATGCAACAAAATGTGATGCAGTTTAAATAGGACGTCGAATTGAAATTCTAATTATTTATTGAAATTTTAACTCACTTACTTTAAACCACCTTGTATTTATTAAAAGTAATTAATTGTTGAATTTCTTGATAAGGGCGCCAAGATTTATTTTAGCATATCTTTCATTATTAATTATATCTTTTCAAATTATTTGCTTGAAATTATATACACTTGCTTTATATTCTGCATATTTTTGTTAAAAATTTTCGATTTAATATGGCTTCAGGATTTTAAAAGTATGTTGTACTTTATTAAACTTTTATCATGATCCTATGTTCTCTTTTAATAAAGTATTCTTAAACTAATACTTGTTGATATACACACCAAGCTAATCGAAATCAAAGGTTCAAAAAGAACTAGATACACAAAATTTCAGTTGATGGGAGCAGTAAACAAAATTATTCTTAAGGGTTCATAACCTGAATTGAAATTTAGTTCTATTTTAAAAAGAACAACATGAAAAAAGGGCAAAACAATGATAAAATGAATGTTTTCTTCTGTCCCCTCTGGATCTCTCTCCTGTGCTACCAATTTTTTTCTACTTCATGCAAATGGCTGCGGTAGCCTAGTGGTCAAGGTCGTCGATTCGCGGGTGGCATTGTTTTAATCGAGTCGCAAATTTGACCCCCGATCCCCTAGTAGGGTGGAGAAACCCCTTTAAATCTGGTCGAAGTTAAAAGTCCTCCTGTTGGCATAGTGTGGAAGTTTGGAAAGGGAAATGTATCTTCTCAGGTGTTGTCCTCGTCACTAGATCGTTCAAAATTGCGAAATCTGTCGCCTATTCTCCCCGCGTTGTTTCTTACGTAATAAACAAACATAATCACTACTTCTTGGAAGATTGCCTTTCGTAGTGAATATATATAAATCAGGCTTAAAATAAACGTCAGTTGTTCTGGAAAGGACAAAAGGCTGATTCAAGATAAGAAAAAAAGGACACGTGAAAAAAATAGATTGTTAAATTTTTTTAGAAGTTAGTTAATTGTTTTAATTAGTTAAAATTAATGAATCCATCTACATCCCTTCCAGCTTAATTCCCTTTGAAGGATTTGGAGTAATGGGTAAGTTAGGAGAGTCGGTCCATGATGTTTATTTTACATACAATGATATTCAACAATCAATAAGTCCTCTTAAAGCATTAACATATTGATTGATTGTTTATTTACATCATATTTAGAAGAAATTCGAGGGCTGTTGGAAACGGACTTTGGAATTTTAAACCTCGATCAACTCTCGACCTCAGAACCACGAGGATGACACCTGAGACGGCATCTCCATCTACAAACTTCCAACCACGTAACAAGAGTACTTGACAAATTTAACTTGCATCCGCTCCACGATACGGCAGGTCATCAGTGACACCTGGGCTTGAAGCCATCACTCGACGGAATTAGCGCCAGTCTCAAGTTCACGACCATAATCATTAAAAGTTAAATTCTAAGAAGCAATGTTAGATATATTGGCGATGGACTCATAACTTTTAGCCATGATCCAGTCACGAAGATGACACCTAAGCTGGAACCTCGCTCTTTCCACCGTCGCCATGCCAACTTGAGGGTTTTGAGTTTTTAAAGCACATTGGTCACACAAGGTTTGATTGATTTAAAGCACACTAGCCTCATTATACCTTGGGGTGGGGTGTCTTCAGCGGAATTAGGAATCAAACTCGTGTCTCGATTGAAAACTGTCAGCTCGCAACCTTGACCATTCGTCTACTGCAGCTTTGAAGCACTAATATTGATGCCAATTTCTTCCAGCTATATCAAAAGTTACAAGCGATGTCAATTGTAAAAATACTTAAAGGTGGTCCCTTTTCTTTGATATTTGTATGTATGTGGTGGTTTGCGTTAACCATCTTGCAGCGAGGCCGTTTCCATAAGGACAGATGTATTAAGTTTAATCCTTCCGTGAGAGAAGACACTCAACTTTCTTAAAATATTATTAAAATCCTATTTACTTTTAAAACAGATTCAAGTTGAAATAATGACCTTTGTTTCACCATATTCCTTATAAATCGATCAATTAAATGAATTTTGAAGCTGTTTATCAATGTAGAAAATTTTTCCACTTGAAATTTATACCGATGTATTTGGATTTCAAGATAAAAATTTACCTATTTCTATTATAAGTGGATTATTTGATGCAATAATGAACCATAATTTCCGAGAATTTTTCATACTAGCTATGGATGCTTAAAAAAATCAATATACGAGTATATCAAGTATAATGTCTATAGCATGTATCATAAAAAATGCCATTTTATGCTTACGAAGTAAATATAAATCCCATTACTTCTATCGTCACACCAGAAGCGTTGTACCATATGCCAAGCTTTAGACGATTGACTAAATTAGTCAAACTTTTTTTTTAAAATTTTATCCGGTATCTACTCAATGTCAACTGCATTGAAAAATTACAATATTAAATACCCAGAAGTCATACATAGATTAGCCAACAGGATATTTATTCAGTCGCATTTTCATAATTAGACGATACTACTTTGGATTCCGGTACATTCTAAAATTTTTTGGTAGAAACAAGTAGTTAGTCTTACAAAATTGGTAACAAAATCCAACATCAACTGGGATCGCTCCAGAAGACATCAAAAGTAATATTTTAATAAACAATGGAAGAAAACCCAATGAAAACTTTTATTCTAGCAAATACATCGAAATCATATGGAACATAACATTTCAGCCATAGGCATAATATCCAATTGAATAAAAAGCAGAAGAGAGGAAAGACTTAGAATTCCAATCATTAACAAAATTATCATCTTTCCAGGACATATATACAAACTTAATTTAAATAATAATACGAAGTGTAGACCCTATAAACATATCAACAATTTGGAATATATTCTTATGACTTATAGTAATACGAGTCCCATAGAAATCACTGTAGATGAAATATACTCAAGACAGACTAAAAGCGCAATATTACTTTTAAATAACATTTGGATAAAGCAAAAAGTAGTAAACAAATGTTCAGAAAGTTCCTGCAGAAGATGAAATATTTTTTTATCTATTGAATTAAAAGAATATTTTAAAAGGGTATAATACCTCTGTAGCTCTGTATCCCATAAAACCAACTAATAAAGCTTCATTTTTGTAATTTCTTATAAATTGTGAGCTTGAATCAATATACTGTAATTGATACTTTATCCATTTCGTACGTTTGGCTACTTAATTGTCTGGAGACTACTATTAGGAATGTGCATTTCATTGGATATTCCAATATTTTTTGAAAATTTCATAGCAGTTCCATACTTGGATTCAACGAAGGGGGGGGAATGGAGTACGAATCTTGGACCCCTCTTATATCGACACACAAGTGATAATTACAAACAAATTAAAAATCGGTTTAGTGAAATGTTGAAGAACATATGCGTATAGAAAATTGAGGAAGAACATATCGTATTTTAAGCAACATATTATTTGAAAAAGACGCATTTGTTACAATTATACTAATGCTTACTATAGTTCAGTAAAGTTTTGCAAAAAGTTATTAAATTCTTTGAAGAGGTTTAAAATAAAACAAAATTTTATCGGTTTATTTCATCCATATTTTTTCACTAGCTTTTCGATGAAACTTTTGTAATAATATTTTGCTTAAAGTTCATTAAGTTAATATTTTCTTGTAACGACGCGAGATAAGGAATGTGCTAATGTTTGCACACATCAATCTCTTTTTTTTTTCTGTGCGAAGAATTTAAAAAAAATATGTAATCGGTGTATTTTAATACTTATTTTTATTCATATTTTCTTATTACTCTTTATATATATATATATAACTGTACAATATCTCTATAACTTTGCTTTTAAGTTTACTGAACATTAATTTTTTAAATCTTGAAACATCCAAGGAATTCTAAATATCGTGTATTTAGAAATATTTTTATGACGAAAAAAACGTTACCTTTTCCAAATTTAAGAAGTTTTATGAACAAGTTGACCACTTATATGTCAGAGCCACAGAATAGAGACTGGTTTTATTTGCCAGAGAGAAATATTTTTCATTCTTCATGCGTTCTAGTTATATTTTTCTTCGTAAAGTTGAACTCTACATTTATATAATTTAAAATTCTTTCAGAAATATTTATAATTTTGTGACAATAAAATAATTTTTTTTGTATGTTTCTAATGTGTGTGTATGAGTTAACTTTTTTCAGTATTCAAAAGTCTCTATTTCAATTTAATAAAAAAGGTATAAAAATAATTAAACTGTGAAATATTCAATCTTTTTTTCAAAAACGTCGCATTAAGGGCAACACGAGCTATTGGCGACGGACCTCGCAGTTTTGAACCTCGGTCAAGTGATGAAGACGATGCTTGAGCTGGCACCCTCCTCTCCTAACCTCCATACCACGCCAACGGGAGGACTTTGAGCCTCGACAAATTTAACGTGCATCACCCCCGGCGGGTCTTTAGTAGCATCAAGACTCAAACCTACGAAAGAAAACCGCCGGCCACGAGTCCGCTGCCTTATCCACTAGTCTACTTTGACCACAGATTCTGTCTTTGAATAGCTGCTTTTATGAAAAAGCCATATTACGAAACAAAATCACCAGGGAAGTTACAGCTAGTCGCAATGTGTTGGGAGGCTTAGAGTCTAAGCTTTGAACCATTATTAACGTCACACTTAGAAGCATCATGATGGCTATTGGCAACGAAACTTGTAATTTTGAGCTTCGGTCGAGGAACAAGGACGACACCTCATCTGGTTTCACCCTCTACAAACCTCCATACCATACCAAAGGAGGACTTGAGGCTTCGATAAATTTAACAGGTACCAGCCTTTCTATACAGGGAATCTTTAGTGACATAAAAACTCGAACCATGACTCGACAGAGACAACGCCGGTCAGGACGATTAAGCTTCCTTGGCCAAAACGTTAGTGTATCAGCCACTTTCAGTTCGTGATCATTATGTTTATCTTACGGAATTTTTACTTGTCCGTTTAATTACAAGGTTGGGTTGAAAAGTAGTGTAAACTTTTTTTATTGGGTTCCTAATTTTTACAATTTTAGATCTACCTGAAAGGCTGCGGTAGCCTAATCGTCATGGTCGTGTCCTGCGATTTTCGTCAAGTCGTTGGTTCGAGCCTTGATGATACTAAAAACCCACCTGTAGCCGGGGATGATGCACGTTAAATCTGCCGAGACTCAAGTCCTCCCGTTAGCATGGTGTGGAAGTTACAAGAGGTGTTGACAGCTCAGGTGTCGTCTTCGTCACTTGGTTGAGGTCCAAAATAACAAGGTCCGTCGCCAATAGCCCTCGTGTAGCTTCTATTACGACGTTAATAAAACCAAAAAATTCTACTTGAAAGCTATGCTTCCTTTATGTCAAGCATATCAACCTCGCGGACTTTGGACCAAGTGTGGATCATAGTGAATGTCTTTGTGGTACAGCCAATATAAGAGCATGAAGGAAAAAATGTAATTAAAATACTTAAGCCTAATTTTTTAAAAAATATAATTATACATGAGGCACAAACTTCACCAATGGATTATTACTATTCGTGTTTAATCGACGCTCCACTCTCTCCTTCCAAACGCTACGATTATATTAATGAATATAATAAAATAATACCTATCGCAAATCATTACTTTTCTACAGTCTTGCTTAGGGTGCTTAACATTTATATAATGAGCTTGAAAAAAATAAGGATAATAGGTATTTTTACGCAAAGCATATTAATTTGCCCAGATATTATGTGTCTGGTAAGTTAATGTTCAAAATAAGAAAAAAATGTTTTCCCTTAACGATTATTCATCTATGTTAAGCTAATTGTACTTAGTAAGCCTTTCGCGAAACCACGTGCAAGAAAACTAATTGAAAAATGACGGATTGGTATTTCCAAGAAAAGAGAGAATTGACTATTTTTTTTGCTGTGATTTAAAAGGTAGGATAACATCGTAGATGTGTAATAATGGTATAACATACCAAAGTTATATAACGTGAGACGTAACAGCAATGTACACACAATACAAATCAGAAGAAAGTTTTATCCTGTTACGAAAGTTAATTAAAAATGAAAAATATCACCGTAATTACATATAATATAATCCACATGATTTTTACTTGATAAAAGTGAGCACGTTACTCTACACGGGTTTGATACCCTTGCGGTATATAATGTATTACTCACTTTCCAACATAGCCCTCTTATCTTTTCACGTACTTTGGCCTCCGTCTACCGGAGAAGAATTTCTGTGGTGGTTATAGACACATGTCATTAATGAGATCTCTTACCTCGTATTCAGAGGGAAAGCGATGTCCTAAAAATGCTATTTTCATACTTTGGAAAAGTTGGAAAACGACGTCAGCAAAGCTTTCAATCAGTGTTGAATTGAATAGGTTTGCAGTTCTGAATTCTCAGAAACTCAATGAGTTTCTTTAACCTCATCTTCCACTTTGCTGGGTGGCCGCGATAGCCTAGAGGTCATAAACTTCCACTCGCGACCAACATTGTTTCCATCCAGTCTGGGTTTCGAAACCTGATGCCCCCAAAGACCGGCCGTGTTGCAAGCTGAAGCACGTTAAATCTTGTTGAGATCGAAGTCCTTCCATTGGCGTGATGTGGAAGTTTGGAGAGGAAGGAATTAACGGAAGGCACAATTAACGTCTTCGTCACTTGACCAACTATTGGAATTACGAGGTCCGTTACCAATAGCCCTTATGAATTTTTAATACGTTCTCTTTTCCAGAAGTCCAATGAAACTTTTGATTTGAACTCTACGAAGAATCTTTGATACGTTCGGGTGTCCACAGAAGATGTATCCTTGGTCTTATAAACTCTAAATGGTGGGAAGGCTTTCGGCCCTGAATTTTTGGATTATGGTATTTAGAAACATATTTTTTCTAAAACGTATTTCCTTAGTGAAATTCATCAATTTATGTATGCAATTTTCTTGTTTCCCGAATAATTTAAAAGCTCCTAAATTAAAACTTCTTCTTAAACCTTGTAAAGACCCGTCGTCTGTTAATTCGTATTGACCACTTTGTTACCAACCTTAGGAAAAATTGCAAAGGGGGTTTTGTCAATAAATTATTCTTTTTCATCAGAACACACAATATTCTTCATCCACTTCAATTTGGATTTGTGACAGTAGTAGTCTAATGGTCATGGTCGTAGATTTGTGGAATGCGGTTGTCGTGGGTTCGAGTTTTGACGACGATAAAAACCCACCAAGTATCCGGGGTTGATGCATGTAAAATCTGTCGAGGCTCGAAATCCTTCCGTTGGCGTAGTGAGATAGTTCGGGGAGGGAGGTTCCAGCTCAGGTATTGTCTTCGCCACTTGACAGGGGTTCAAAATTGTGAGGTCCATCACCATTAGCCCTCGTGTTGCTTCTAAGGCGACGTTAATAAAACCAACCAATTAATTTGGACTTATAAAAAATTTTGGTTATGATGACGCAATTTTCCATTTGATTTTGCATATCAAAGACAAAAGATCAAAAAAAAAAAAACATGTAGTTGTTACTTTTATCGATATCAAGGGCGAGTTTGATAATGTAAATTGGTGTGCACTATTTAAAATCTTTATTTTCCAATCTTTTTTCAAAAGTTTATTTATTCTTAGTTAATAAATTGACATATTATTTTTACTAATACTAATTTTATGATAAAACATTTAATTACTCAAGGCTGTCCACAAGGTTCGGGGATTGCATCCGCTGCGGGGAATTTTTATTTTAATTCTATTTTTAGATATTAATTGAGAAAAACTTTTTAGTTCAAACTTTTCGAATGATCTGGCGGCTATTTCCTCCGGAAATTCTAGAAAAGACCTAGAAAATAGATCCAATATTTTAATTAATCTTATTTCTGAGCATCTGGCACGGCTAAGTTTGGAGATTTCGATTGAGAAAACCGCATCTATTGTGTTTAGATGCCCGTCAATCCACAACAAGGGAGTTCGTGGTGCCAGCATCTTCAGTCGAAACAAAATATATTTTCCAACTAAACAATTTCTGCATTAAAATTTTAAAATTTTATAAATTATTCTAATTAACTGACGTCTCTCATACTTATTCTGGAAATTAACTATCTTTAAGAAAAAAAAATTATTATCTCTCATTAAATTTTAAAAATTTTCAGGACCATCGAGTAGAAGACATACATCGACGTATCAAGGATTGGATCCGAGACTGGATTCTCCTTGTGTGTCTTTCTCCATGGTGTCAATGGCAGGGCGTGGAAGTTTTGTAGAGAGGTGCCAGCTCAGGTGTCGTCTTCGTCATTTAACTAAGGTTCAAAATTACGATGTCTGTCGCCAATAGCCCTCGTGTTGCTTCTAATGCGACGTCAATAAAACCAAATCCACCGGGATGTCCTAAATAAGGTCTTCATGCTTAAACTGAATTCTTACTATTCGGTTTTCCAAGCCAAGCTTTTGGCAATCGGATTTGCTGTATTGAAGGCCGTCTCTTGAAACTTCAAAATTACTATTTACCGACAGTTTATCATCAAAATACTGCTACTGCTCAACACCAGAAATAAACCATCCTTTAAGAAAAATTAGCAACTTATTTTGATTCTTACAACTTATACTGGGTTTGGGCCCACGGCGGATATTGCCACAACGAATCATTTGCAAAATTTCCTGTCACTGATGGTGAGGGAAAAAATATCCCTGCCCCTCGATCTCATATAGTTAAGATTTTAAAAATAAACTTCTTTCTAACTGGGAGTTCTGGTGGTCAACTTATAATATCGGTATTCGGGTTGATTCCTATATTCCAAGACCAAATTTGAATTTTTTTTACTCCAATTTTGGTTTTATTACTCGCTTCTTAACTGGTCACGGTCCCTTTATTTGTTATTTAAACCCCTTTAATAATAAAAAAAAATATAAAAATTTATGTTCCAGTGGCTCTGTTGGAGATACTGATCACTACGTTTTTTTCTCTTGCCCTTTTACCGAAAGAATTTCTTTAAATTATCCTATTGTTGAAGGATAAACTATTTAGTTAAAGTTCATGCGTGAAAATCCTAGTTTGCATTTCAACAGTAAATTCTGTATTCTCACAGCACATAAAATTACTCAACAAATTTCATATAATTGTTTCTATTTTTCATTACATTCCTGACATTTGAATTTTCCTTATTGAGTGCTTTTAGCTGCATACCTAGTATAACGTATATATATTTTGTCTAATACTTCATTTATAATTCACGAGTTTGAGGACACATTTTGTACTGTGCCATTTAGCCAAATTTATGTCATTTGTTATACGTCTTATTTCTGTGCAAGAAAATTCGACTGTTAATTTTTTATTCTTATCACGTACATTTCTTGCTCTGTATACACATTATAAGCTTTTAAATTTCAAAATTACGTAAAATCTTATGTTATTTATTCCAATAACGACTGTTATATTCTGTTCTTTTTCGTTAAATGTTTTTCTTTGATAGTAAATGCTGAGTGCCGGAATGATTGTCTCCCGGGTGGCTGGTTTCTTGCTCTAAACCCTTTTGGGTGAACTCGGTATCATAGGCATGCTGCATACGTGTTTCTTCTCTGTATGATGATAATGAACAATCACATTACGTGTTAGAACTAACCTGTTGGTGGACACAAGTTTGAGATCCTTACGCTATGTAATGCATTAATCTCTTTCTGACATAGTTCGACTTATCATATACTTGTGCTAATGCGTGATTAGTCGAGTAAACCTGCCGGGAAAGAATTTTGGGGTAGTTGTAGACTCCAGGTTTTATTGACAGCACCATCTAATCTACAGAGGGAAAATGATGTCTCTAAAGGTGCTATTTAATATTTTAGAAGAATAAAGTTTTCATTCGGCGATGAATTAGGATGTGCTCACAGCTCTCAGTTTTCAGAAATTAAATGACATTTCGTTTCTTCAACCTTATCTCCAAGATTGGAGGGTAGCCGCTGTACTCTTGTCGTCATGGTCACAGACTCGCGGCAGGCATTGTTTTCGTCGAGTCCTGGATTCGAAATAGGATGCCACAAAAGATACACCGTATCTTTTGTGAGGCTGTTGTATGTTAATTCTGTCGATGCTCCAAGCCCTCCTAATTGTATGGCGTGGAAGTGTGGAAATGGAGGTACCAGTTCAAATGTCATCCGCGTCACTTGATCGAGACTCAAAATTACGAAGTGCTTAGTTAATAGCCCTCGTGTTGATTCTCCTTTCGACGTTAATAAATAATCATTATATCCCACTTCGGGGCAATATCATCTTAATTAAGTACTGGAATCTTGACCTCTAGGGACGCTTCTAACCGTTTTCTTTCCCATGGAATTTACTGCATCTGATAAACAGGGGTGACATACATCCGGGATTCCTTAGTGATCTTTCTCTATTTTCGACCCCTTTCTTATCAAAATACTGTTAATCCTCTCCATTTTTCTAAAGTCTAGAAAACAATTATACTTTGTTAGATGTAGCTGAGCCACATTTAGCTCCAGTGCCACTGAACTCGACTGTCACTCATTCATCTCCATGCGGATAGCCATCTTTAATTCTAAGAACACCGAAGACACTTGGAAACAAAGAAAGTATGCATTGGGTTGTCTGGTAATTTCGAACGGATTTTGAAGGAAAATTTAAATGCAGAAGATTTAAATTTAATATACATTTATTAAATCATATGCCATTCTATTTTATAATCTTTCTCCATCTTTCAGGAAAGATTTCCGTCCTTCAGAATCTCTCAGGTTTTTCAGCGGAAAATTTTGTTACGTGATTATTTTTTTATCTCGACCGAAGAGTTGAAATTTTTTCCATTGAGATAATTTTATAATAATCGAAATAGGAGAAAATCAAAGGGCGCGAGGTGTGGTGAATAGGGTGGATGGAATAGAACATCCTAAACGAGTGCTCCAACTTTTGTCAAGTTATTAAAGAGCCACGCATTTTCCTGATGAAACACGATGCCGTTCCGATTCACTGTTTCTGAACATTTTTGTTCAGTTTGTCTTTAATTCTCCTATCTAATTAAGAAAAACACTTCTCTGATTTTATCGTTTCGTTGTTATGTAAAAGTTCATGATACAGGATCTCACCAGACACAGTTTATGACCTTCTTCGGATGAAGACCGGATTTTGGGGTGGCTAAAGGTGGTTCAGTCCGCTGTTCCGAAGATCGTTCTCGCTCAACATTATTATGAATTCCATTTTTCATCCCCTGACACTACTTGATTTAATAACGGTATCTTCTCGTTGCGTTTACAGAGCCAGTTGCAAACGGAAATTCGATCCATCAGATTTTTCTCCATTAAATCGGGGAGAACCCTTACTTCAAATTGATTTTTGTAGCCAAGTTTCATAAAATGTTCGTGGGTGGGGGATTGTGATATTTTTTTTAAACATTTCTGCTAATTTACGTGTCCCATATTATGGATTATTCTCGATCAGTGTTTTAATCTGATATTCATCTGTGGTGGAAGGTTTATCCGAGCGTTCTTGATCTTCAAAGTTGAAATCACCAGCTTTAAGCCCGGCAAACCATTTCCTCACAGTTCCTTCGGCAACAGCACCTTCGCCATAAACAGCGCATATATAGTTTTCCGCTTGTGTTTCGCTTTTGCCTTTCCGATAAAAGGAAAGCATTAAATGCCTACAATGCACTTTCTTTTCTTCATATTCAAGGCGCATAAAACTAACAAAAATTAGTGATTTGTAACCATATTCTTCCCAATATGCTCGAAGTACCGTCTTTTACCATATGTATGCATATCATTTGTTTCCTATCCGTTCTAATATATTCAGACTTGTCCTTACACCATCTATCGAAAATCGGCACAAATTTTCTGGACAACTCCATACATTACATAGAGATCACATGTAGCTTGAAGGTAAACAAGAATTGTGAAAATCGGGTAACAGACAAAAAAGTCATGGATATGGAGGCATTATTTTTCATACATGTCTAGTACATATTTATTTGAATATTACAAGGAACAAAAAATAATTAAGATTTAAGAGGAATCACCATTTTCTTCCTAGTTTCTTAAAATAGTTCTAAAATTATCCGAAAACCAAGCAGCGAAGCCTTAAAATAGAGGTAACATATTTTAAAACATTGACAGAAAACGTAATTTCAAAGAAATCTGCATATTTTATTTTTCTTTACTTTTGTTCCCCTTTATTGTATTAATATGCATACAATAGTCTGGATTTGTGAAGGAAAGTAGAAGTTTCACAGTATGAACTACGTTTACGAATTCAAAAAGGCTAAGAGACGGGAACTCTATGAAAAGGTTGAGAATTCTGTGTTAATTAATGCCATTTAAAACGAGATTGATATGTACTTTAACTCTGACTTTTACCTCATCAAGTTGGGGGCTTTGGCTTTTGATTGCAAATGCATTAAAGTCATTTTCGCTTTTCCTAGAGGACATACGTTTGGTTTTGCGTTGCGGAAAAATTAAAAATGATATACATATCGGAAATTGTTCCAGAATTATTATGTTATTATATATATATATATATATATATATATATATATATATATATATATATAAATAATAGCATAATAATTTTTTTGTAAACAAAATAATATAAAATACAGATTATAAAATTCTAAAAGTTTAGAAAAAGCTAAAATATTACTGAATTAGAAGAAGAAAGTTAAAAGGATAATCAAATTACAAATATTATCAAAAGTTAAATACTCCAGTGAAAATGTGCCGCAAATTATTTACTTAAATACATCAAGAAAAATATTAGTTGAATGTAGCCAACAAACGTGCATATAAGGTATAAACAACTTAAAAATCAAACAACATCATAGCAAAGTAAGAGAAAAAGAGCAAAGTAAGAACAAGAAACGGAGATAATGTAATATATATATATATATATATATATATATATATATATATATATATATATATATATATATATATAATGTTGTCATTAAGATAACAATTTGTTTCAAAATTTCAGCAACATCTTTAGTGTTAAGGCATTTCACATTTAGATATCGTAATTGCAGCTCAAACGCGCCTATTAACTAAGTAGATATAGGACGAACAACACACACAAGAAGCCGGTTAACGGTTAGTGACGACTTTTATACTGGGGAAGAAGTCGTTATTTCATCAATTAAGTAGGACTCGCGATATTACCATAACATGCCCAATTCTGCGAAACGGAAGTTTTATAGGAAGAATTGGGACAAAGTTGATTGGGAATTAAATCTAAAGGGGATTAAAAAGAGAAAAATACATCAAAATGAGAAAATTAAAAAAAAAAAAAGAAAATGTAACATTATGTGTTCATCACACGCTCACACACAAACACACAATTTAATTATCATCCCTGGGTATAGGGAAGCTCCAATTATTATTCCAAGTTATCGTCAAGATTTAATTATTTCTAAAAATAATTTTGAGATAGAAACTTAATTTTTATTTACAATTCTTAAGACTTTGCTATACATAGTCACCATCCAGAGTTGTACATTCCTCCCACCGTTTCTGACCTCCCGGAGGTCGTCAATGTAGAATTCAGCATGTTGAACTCTACTCCATATCTTAAGGTACAGTTTTCTGATACGAAAATCAACATGAATTGAAAATCGCAACACTCCCTCGATTAATATGAAGAAGAAATTTTATTCATACATCTTGATTATTTCTCTGTACAATTATTATAACTTTATCATACCTCCTCGTAATTAGCACATTAATACTGTTTTTAAAGAGGAATTTTGGATTTCTGTTTCACGAGTCTTTTTAAACCAGATTGCACAGTTTATAGATTTATCATCGACTAAGCGACGGTAAACTTATTACATATTTATAATTCAAGTTAGACATTTCATCATTAAACATAAATTATATCGATTAGGTGCGATCGGATGATAGCATTTCCAAATGAACTCGTCGATATTTGAAACGAAAATGAAAATAATACGTCTGGTAGAGAATTTTTTTCATTTGACTCCATGGATACTTAGCAGAGCGCGCAATATCATGAAAAATGCACATATTTTCATCTGTGTAAAGAATGAATATTGCCACAGACATGTTGGCTAATGTGGAAATTTTGAGAATGAGAACGACTTAGGGTGATATTTTTGTCAATTGATCTGCTTAAAAGCTACGGGCACCTTTGCAAAATGAAAACGGTATTGCTCTAACTTAAAACTTGCTCGATGTAAATTTTTTTGGAAAATAGAAGTACAGAAGTATGTTATTATTTAGGCCCTCAATATTTGAATATTATTCTACTTCATTTCAGGTACATTTTAATCAGCCTGGGCGATGCTGAGATATGGAGAGAGAGTTGTCAATTCAAGTGTCGATATAATCTGAAAGCGTGAAATTATATGTGGTGATTGATTGATTGAGTAAGGAGGAATGTGCAGCAACAAAGGTCCTATTATCCCTACGAGTTGTGTTTGAATGCGCTTTGAGTCTAGCTCGAAATGTACTTAAGGCAGCCAAATATCTTCTGTGAACATGAAAATATTGCTAACTAGCATAAGGTAAATATAATTAAATGTGTCCTCTGTTACCGAGTTTTTCGCTTAGACGTAGTGAGGAACTTTGGACAGCGAAGTACTAGCTCAGGTGTTGTCCTCGTCACTTGACCGAGGTTCAAAATGCCGAGGTGTGTCGCAAATTGCCCTCGAGTTGCTGCTCAGCGTGATGTTAATAACAATCAACCACTCAATCAATCGGTAACCAAACAGACGTCATGTCTTTGTCTAGTTGCATGTTGGAATTGTCATTCCACCCATCGTGTAGAGGGGATATTGAAGTTAAATAGGTCGAGCATAAATAAGGAGAGTGTGTTGCCAACCCAGGAGTTGATCTTGTCCTCAAAACACCGTTCAAGACTACGAGGCGTATTGGCTGTAATTGTGTCGGGTACAAATAGGCACAGCCGTGGTGCCATTTAATAAAAAAGTAATCTTATAAATAAAAAGTAAAGAACTATTTTTTATTATTTTAAAGTGACACTATTGATGAGTGATGGGGAAGTTTTATGGCTCAAAAACCAGGCTATCCTGCGCAACACTAAGGTGCAGTAGTTATATAGACGTCAGAAGATGATAAGATAGAAAGCTTAAAATGATTAGCAAGACTGATGGTTGAAAATATAAAAGGATCACTAAGGTATCCCAGGGCGCGTCACCAATGTTTATCAATGACAGTAAATCCCATGGGAACGAAAAAGATAATTAGGGGTCATAGGATTCATGATCCCTGTATCATCCTAAAGAAGGCAAGCCTCTGAGGGCGTCGTATTATTGGAGTTAAACATTTTAGAAGGTAATGCAGTAGATACTTGTTTATGTAATAACTATTTATTATACTATTTCACGCTATTGATAATAATTCATTTATAAGTATTGTCTATATTTAGTTGTGATGTCTTGTTTCTTTTCAATCTGTATAGGTTTAATCGCATCTGATTGCTTTTATAATATATTTAGGATGTTATAGAATGCTGATACGCAATGCGAGGAAATTTTCTAACTTATTAAACAGTTACATTTAAAAATAGGCTTGATTTTAGATTTAAATTTTTTTAAAAAAAACTATATACAATTTTTTAAAAATTTGTATGTTATTTGAATCGATGCTGGATACTTTATTTTTAATTGATTTAACTTGTGTATTTGGACTTGATTTTGGGTTATACGAAAGGATTCAAATGATATTTTTAGGATCACACCTAGTTGTTACCTTGTAAAATGAGCTTTTTAAAAATCAAATATACTAATATCCCAAGTGTTATTAACATGTGCTAGCATGTAGTATTGAGAAAATGGTGCTAACAGAAATATAATACAAAAAGTATAAAATAAAAGATACATGTTATTAGGTCAAAAGATTAACTATGATTATAACAGTTGCATTTAGTTTGCTTAATATATATTTATATTGCTAAGATGTATTTAATTTGATATTTTACTATCTGCTTTTATTGAAACATTGGATCAGAATATTACTGTATACTTTGATAACTTATCATTTGCTCTTGTTTTAATATTAATTTAATAGTTGACTTTTACAACATAATCGTCTGTTAATATTTATTATAATAGAATATTTTGCTTTGGAAATTAAAAATGTATTAGGAATTTGAAGAAGGTATTTTCGTTTTTTGGAAAATTAATTGCATCTGTGGAGCCTGGGGCTTGGAAATATGCTTACTTTACGCAAAACAATATTAATTTTAAATAATTTTACTTTTTCAAGAACGAAACAGAAAAAGAAAGTGTTAGCACATATTAAAATGAAATTAGTAAAACTATTTTCATTTTTTGGTTTTACTATTTTATTTTTATTATTCTCTTCACTTCCTCGAATTAGAAATATATATAAGCCCATTTTATTATAAAAGTATCCAACTTTTGGTAATAATTATTAATGTATGTGGGGGGGAAATGTGAGACTCCAAAAGCTTCAGTTCTTAGCTAATAAAGATTATTTCTGCATGTATTTAAAAATTGAATTTTTTAAATAAGCATTTATTTTTAATGACTTGAAGGGAGGATATTTTCAACAGTTTTTTAAAAATTATAGTTTCTAAGAATGCATATGAAACTTGTTTTTATGAATGAAGAAAATTCTAAACACACTAGAGTCCAAAATTAAATTCTTAAACGCGTTTTTTATAATTCAAAATTACTGCTGGCATGATTGTGCATCCAGTTAGAAATAAATGGTGGTTGACATTAGTTTAGTAGCACAATGTGAAATTTGACTGTTTAAGCATCTGGGATTCTTACCTGTAATATTGTGAACGATGCGTTAAAATCCAGAAGTTTTATTGAATGTAAGGAGAAGGAGTTATCATAAAAGTTTAGATGATTCAATGAGAAGGAGAGCCTTTGGTGTGCTTGAAGTTGGGCAATCTCAGTCGGAGGTGGGTCGATGGCTACAAGTGGACTAAAAATGGGTATCCAGGTTGTGGAGTCAATTCCAAACAAGTAATACTTCCCTCGGGCCTAGGCCGTCCGTTAGCGACGACACCTGCACAAGATCGCTACGGGGCATTAATTGCACAATGACGTAGGCAGACAATCACTGTCAAGCTTTCTGGCGAACTTACCGCTGCGTCTAAAACTAGAATTTCTAGGCAAACATTTTACAAACGTCTGACTAAGAGAGTCCTTTACGCCCAGCGTCCAGAGGTGTTTCCCTCAGAGTGTATCACATGGATGAACTTGTTTGTGGGGGAACGGAATATTCCAGTCTTGGATACACTGAAACAAGGAGCTTGTTCTTTTAGCTGAAAAGTGAAATTCAGCACAATTTTTGATTCTCGGAGAGTCATCGTCTGGGGAAAGGGCGCACTCGCTATCTTTTCTCCAACGTAAGAGTAATCAACTAATTTAGCGGCAGAGGAGTTCTTGTCTGAGGTGGCATCATGCCGGGAATCATACACCACACCACATCCTTGATGCCTGTAGTGTCATCACCCAGCAGTATCGTGAGGAAGACCTTGAAGCTTGCGTGTGGTTTTACCAAGGTAATGGAGGACCGAATTTCTTTTTATGGACGATAATGCGAGGCCACATAGAGCTCACATTGTTGATAATTTTCTTGAAGAAGAGGATATTAACCGTATGGAATGTCAGCAAAATCTCCGGACCTCAATCCTATGGAAGAAATTTGAAGGTTCTTAGAAGAGGCATTGCACGCTGTCACCCCACTCCCAAGACCCTTCAGAAGTTAAAGCCGCTCTTTTACAACATGGGATTCATTACCCCACGCACTTCTCGACACCCTCATTTAAAAGTATGACGGCTTGCTGTCAGGCTTGTACAGTAGTGCATTGTAGCCACTCTCCATAATAGACGGAATTTTCCCCAAAAATAATGCATTTTGATTTAACCATTTTTAATATAACCTGCATCCTGACTAATAATTCACCTTTTTGCCCCATTGTTATGTTGCTACATGACTTCTGTTGTAGTAATATCTGCCTGAGTTAAATTTTGTTGCAATAAACTAAATGTTTCATCAAATATTGCGAATTTTGTGTTTGTGATCTTAACTTTGAACGCCAGTGTATTTTGAGATATTCAAGATTATACGAGGGTTATTCAAGAAGTCCTTAGAAATTCTGAGAGATGGTACTCCTAGCATCGATAATAACTTGTTTTTAGTAAGCATCAATAATCACCAGACAGCTGTCTAAATCTCAGTTACTCGTATTCGCTTTCATGATGTCTTTCGCACCTAACAAATTCTTCGTCATAACCTCCTCGGCCGATGAGACCATCTTCGAATTTTTTGAAAATGGTTCACTGGAAATAACTTAACGTTTTGATTTTTGCTTGATTTCCAGTGCATAATGAGGAATCCAGGTCTCATCGACGGTGACAACTCGACGCGGCAGATATCAAATTTTGTTTTGGTTGTAAATAACTACATAATCAAAACTTACTTATTAATCAATATCAAATTTGTTTCTGCTCCGTTTAAGAGATGACGGCTCCGAATGGTAGCAATAATTTACCTTAATGATGCTATCTCTGTCTTCGAATACAAATGTCTTTTAGAGCCACCCTCATACTTGTAGTTTTTGATTCATTTAAATCAATGATTCATGAAATGAGTCCTATTAAATGTTTCTAGTATTTTTCATACTTTTTTAAATATGTATAGTGTGTGTATGCGATTAATAACATATTAAATCTAAATTATCTTGCCCAAATGACTTTACAAAAATTTTAATTCAAAAAGTGAATTTAAATTATACCACACTCGTATCTTTCAAATGACATTACAAAACCAAGCTTTATTTCAATATCTATAAAGTTTTTTCTAAAAGAGTATTTGTTAATATCTCGAGAAATAATATTTTACTTTTTGAACAATGTTAATTATTTAATATAAATATTCAAAACATCATCGCCAGATTAATATTTTTTTTTTCTTCAAAAATTGAAGAAAATCATAGAGACTTATGGTTATTATTGATTGAAGATAATTTAATTTACACGAGTAAATTTAATTCTGAAATAAAATTTAAGAAGAGAAAATATTATGGTCGTTATTCAACTATAATATTTTTGAAGAGTTTACTCACATAAAATGATCTAATCAAAAGTTAGTAATTTTCTGTTCAAATTTTGATTTGGAAATCCTGAGGTTTAATTAAATAAGTTTTTCAAAATTATGGAATAAGTTCAATCAAAACAGAGGAACAAAATTATAAATACCCTCATAAATGTAATATATATTCATTATAAATTTAAAAAATAATTTTGGCATTTTCTTACATTCCAATTTTATTTTCATTTCAAGAATAGGAACTTTAAATATTCGCTTTAGAAATGCGAAACCACAGGAAAAGTAACATTTTAAATTGAGAGAAACATATATTTAAACATATACTTCTGATACTATGATTCCTAAACATTTTTACAATTTTAATTTATTTTATACCATAAAGATAAAAATATTATAACGGTAAAAATTCAAGCTATTCGAAGGAAAATCCAGAAAAGTTTACAAAACATATATTTATAATTGCTTCCCAATATCAATATTTTCTAATCAATAAACTTTTTATAATAAACAAAGTCTATAATTTTTTTCTATCTCTGGATTAATGGGAAAAACAGATCATTGCCCTATGACCCGCATGTTCAGATTTCGTGGGATCTTTTTGACGAGGGGCAACCCTAATCCCCGGGCGGCCCCATAAGATGGCGCTGTCACTAGTATCAGTGGCAGTGCATAGGCAGGGGCGGACCGTCAGTCCGTGGCCATCCGCAGATACCGATGGCTGTCCGCTCGAGACAGCGCCCGGGACTAAGGTTCCCGCGCCGCCCTAGGACTATGCTGGACCCCTTCTGATCCGAGGCGGCGGCACTATGCCAGTTCGGAGGGGCCATGTCGCCCCACAGACTACCTTCGTCGATAGCATCATTCGAAAGTTCGAAGGCCTCAGTAAGTACCTTTTCCACTTCCAACTCTTATTATTTTAAAAACGCTGAGGATATTCGACAGTGGTGCCAGTTTCCCGTATCGATCTCTCAACATGGCGCGTGGTGTCGTTTTCCACCCTTCCTGCGTTAAAATCTCACCCCTGTAGATGTCGTGTTGCATTCCCTTCTTTTTTTTCTCCTACCCCCTCTCTCTCGTTCTGTTTCTTGTTCTTGATCTGCTGGATCTGCCCGACCATCCTCCCACCTTCGATTCGAACGCATCCCTCTGTTAGACGGTTCCGCGACAATTCGTCAGTGTTGTGACCACGTTTTCGTTGAGGATTAGTGGATGCGAGGCGGGGAAGGAGGATGGAGATGAGGAGGGTTCGGAGGAGGGATTATGAGAGGCGGACTCCGAAAAGAACAGCAAGAGCAATGGCGGTTGGGAGCATCGGTGCCGGATGCAGTGGCGCGCATCTCGCGGAGAAAAACAGTGCCAAGCGCATAGTTTGATTGCACCGTATAGACATTGAAATTCTCCTTCATATATATACAACACAATGTTTCAACTTGCAGAAATTTGAATACTTTTTACAAACATAGCTTCTTTATGCTATTGACCACTGCAGAGTTTTGTTGACAACACATTTTCCAGTATTCCTTTACGATTATTGACTATCCCGTGGTATCAGTTATGTTAATTCGTTAAAAACAGTGCTAGGCGCATAGGGTTTACTGCGTCATTCGAATTAAATCACATTAAATTGCTTTATTAAGTTATACATCTTAGTGCTTTTTTTAAAAAAATCAGAACTGTTTTCTTACTGAGTACTCTTCGTAAATAACGTAATAGATTTTATTTGAATACATTTCTTATATATACTTAGCATTTAATGTCTTATTAAAAATTCTAATTAAGGATTCTTTGTTTCAACAAATCTGTGAAAAACATTATCAAATCTCAGTTTTGTTTCCATATATAGAGTACAAGTTCTGTAACAAACACGCAGCTTTATGTATTACAATCAAATATATTACAGCATAACCGTAAATTTGATAAAATTAAGGTGCTATTTGTTAAATGTTTCTTTATTTTGTGCAAGTGTGTTTTGTTTCTAAGTGCGTTTAAAGACATTTAAAATTTTGAAAATTTTCCAGAATAATCATTTTAACACATAAATATTTGATACAACAGTATTTGATAATACATTTTAGTGAAAACTCATCTCATTTATAGCGTACAGTTTCTAATATACCAAGGGAACATGAAAGTTACCTTGGGATTTTGTTAGCTTATTTGAAGGTACTGCTTTAGTTAGAATTTGGCTAAGCCTACTTCTGAATACCGAGCTTTTAATTCATTTGTTTATCATGTAAATCATTAGATGTGATTTTTACATAAAACTTGAGTTTTATTAAATGTATCAAAATTGAATTCTCATCATAAAAATAAATATTATACGTCAATTTTAATTTAATAGCAAGTTTAGTCTTTGTTATCAGAGATTTCAAATCCTTTGTTGTATACTAATATTAAAAATATATGAGCGTTTTGTTTAATGTTTCAAAAGTAAACATTAATTATTTATCTTATGTTTTTTCTTGAAATTGAAAATGTTAGTAATTTGTTTATTCATGTTTTAGTATGATTTATAGTTTCTGTATGTATCGTTTTGTAAATTCGTGTGATTATGATCTTTTCTCTCTCAATAATTGTAGAATTTTTGTTCATTATTAATTAACTTTTTAACAGCAAAATTGAATATCTTCATGCATTAATTAAAGCGTTTATTTAATTTGAAACTTTGTATTCTAATATATATTTCGTGTGTATGATAATATGCTGACAATATCAGTTCTTTATATGGTGACTAATTTCAATTTTATTGTACATAAATTACTTTAACAAAACATCTTTTCATTTAATTGAAACAGTAATTTATATAATGTGAAAAGGATAGTACAAATCTACTTTCAAACATCAAATAAAATTTTTAATTAAGTTTGTACATTATATAGTTATGAGTAGATTGTTTACGCTAAATTATAAATATGTATTCTACACTATTATAATAACTTTTATTTCAGATTTTAAGTCTATAGAAAAGATTTTATTCTTGAACTTATCTAAGATGAAAATACCATTTCTTTTCCTCTTAACTCTTTTTAAATTTACAGAACAACTCTTCTCATTTACGTAGAATTTTTTTCCCCATGTAACTCTTTTTTTAAACGAAAAGCAACATCTGCGTCTGTGAATTAAATAGATTAAAAAACGCTTTCACAGTAACACCTGTAAACTTTTTTTCATTCAGTCTAAAGCTATTAGGCTCGTTTCTTAAGACTAAATTTCAAATTTTGAAGTTCGTAAGAGAAACATCTTACGTTTCTTAACTAAGTAGCTTAATATATGTAAAGACATTCTTTTTCTTTTTAAATAATAGTTTTGCAGAAACAACTGAATTACTCATTAAATAAAAAAAAAATCAGAAGGAATAATACATTTAGTTTTATTTTTAACATACTGAAATTTCTACATATCCAGTAATTGTTTTTGCAAAAATGTCATTTTATACAATATGATACCTGATAAAAACTGCTGTGCAAATAAGATTTTATGTACCGTATACTGTTTATTGTAAAATTTTGCTATATCTAGTACTTTACTTCTGTCGTAGAGTTTCTATTAATAATTTATTTACGTTATTAGGAATTACTTTAATATTGTACACTAAATTTAATTACACATAACATTATAAATTTCTTAAAATGTTTACAAGTAAATGTAATTGTTCTGTAATATATTTTTATATATTTACTGCTTTATTTAAAAAATTCTAATAAAATATGCATCCTTTTAAAACAAATCTGTAAAACCCACTGCCAAATCCAAATTTTGATACCATAAATAGATTGCAGGTTTTGTGATAAACGTGCAGTTTTACATGTATAACAATCAAGTAAATTACAGCATAACCATAAAATGTACAAAATTGTGATGCTCATATTTGCTGAACTTTTTCCAATTTTATGCAAGTGTTTTTTTTTTTTTTTTTGTATGTATATTTAAAAAAACATTTATAATTTTGGAAATTAACAGAATAATCACTTCAACAAATAAGCGTTTGATATAATAATATTTTGATATTACATTTTAGTGAAAATCCATTTAATCTCATTCACATTTCTAATTTTTCAAAACAATTTATTGAATTGAATTGTAAATAAATATATGTTTGAATTTTTTAAGCCTTTCAGTATTATCCATTCTAAAATATCTTTGTTTTGAAAATGTAACTAACTTTCAGTAGCAGCAAATTATTAGTGATATGATAATGAATTTTTTTTATGGATGTACGTTTTATTAAATTAAAAATATTTACATTTTTAGCAGTTTATAAACATTTTATATACGCACTTAATGTTTTATCAGTATTGAAGAAATGGGATAGAGAAAACTCATTTTTAAAAGTAAAGGCAAACTGGTGTTAAAATTCATTCCCCATCTCTAATAATTACTTAAATAATATTACTATTATAGAGGTGTTTTGAATAATTATCTTGATTTTTGTATTATTTTCATATAATAGTGATTGAGAAAAAATTGTTTTACAAATTGCTTACTTTTAGATTTGCATAAACTTTTATTATTTACTGCAGTTGAAATCCCTTCATATTTGACTCTTATTTTTTTTTCGATTTAAAAATGTTAATTTTTTAGACTTTTATGGATTAGTATCAGAAAACAAGATTCAAAAACTTGCTATAAAGAACAAAATGTTCGTTAATATAAAGAGTACAATATCTTTTTAGTGATATGAATATGATTTATATGGTTGGTACGGCTGAAAAGCAATAAATAACATCTATACAGTTATGAATAAAAGATGTTAGAAAATTAAAGAACATTTTTTAATTGACAAATGCCTAGTAACTCCTTAATCAGAGAATCCTAATTATATATTCTCATACCTAAATTATCCTCAAAATTATATGGAAAAACTTTAAGTGGCAGATAAAATGAAAAAAACTACTTTTTACATTGGATATTTTACTTTCTTTGTCCATTATTTTCTAAAATTCATATTTAAACGAGGAATGATAGTGAAATTAACTAATGGTTTTAATTAATTTTACATAAATGAAATTTCTTGTTATCAGTATTAGAATAATCTAGAAATGAATAAATAAACATAGTTCTCTAATCCTCCAAGAGTTAAAAAAATGATTTTAAAGAAAGAAGAAATTGAATTTACTCGCTTATATCATATTCATGTGGGAGTTATTTTCATGTTTAGATATAAGAGCGGGAATCTTTAAATAAGTTAAACATTTAAATGATGAATTTTTTTTGACTTTTAAGGAAATTGGGGGAAAATATGCATCAAAGAAATAAATGTTTTGTTAGTTATTTTCTCTATGACAGAGGAATATTGAACCAACCTGTAACATAATAATTACTCTTAGTCTCAATATTTTCGGAATGTTTTTTTTCTCGTAAAATACTGACTTTGCCTTACAACTGTCTTTCATTCTGAATAAAGTATCATTTTTCATAAGAAAAACTGTTATTTTCAATTGCTCATAAAAACCTTTGGTATTTGCTGTTTAGAATCATTTGTTAGATTCAGAACTTAAATTTGCAGTTATAGAGTTAATTTATTTTATTCAGTAAGCATTTTAATGTATTATATTGTTCCACAATAACAGAAACTTCTTAAGAATTTCTATCTTTTTGAGAAAATATTAACCGAATTTTATGTTTCAAATTTTGTTTTTAATGATTTAATATCTTAAAGAAATACATTTCTTAAATGATTTAAATAGGAATCAATTAGAGTTTTAAAAAAAATATATTTATCACACCTCATGAACTAAGCGTCTTTTTTTTAAATGATCCAAATAGAAAAATACTGAGTGTTATAACAAATAACCTGAATGTTTTGAAATTTTTTTGAAAAATTTTAATATGTTATCATGGTAACAACTCACAGCTAGTTATAAGCAAATATTTTGGAACGAATTAATAAAATTTACTACTTATAGATAAGACACAAGTAAATTCTTAATTAAAACATTTGTTTAGTGCAGTGTTATTCGAAAAGAATTAAAAAAAATTATTATCTCTATACAAGTTAGGCCAATATATTTTTCGAAAAATTCCTCCATGTAATGTTTTAATTGCCTCATTAAATTTGAGCGTCAATAAACAAAAGCTTCTTTAAAATTCACCAGGTAGTGCTTATATAATTATAGGTAGATTACATTTTTACACAGAATTAAACGGCATGAAATTGTGTTCCTAGAAAGCAATTACGAAAATTATTGCTTCAATTTATTCGTAAAAAACACGTGCATGAATTTCCTAAAAATGGAAACTCAATTATCGCTTTCCTCTACTCAGTTTTATCACTTTGATTGTAACTAATCGTAAAAATGCGCAGTCATGAACTTTTGAGCAACTTTAATAAGATTTCTATGGTTAGAAGCAAAATTTAGTTGCATTATTAGCCTTCTTATCGATTAATTAGGAGAATGAGTCCTCACGTTCTTTTAAGAATTTTTCTTTCCCTTTGAATTTAAAAATTTATCTAGTTTTTATCACAATTCATTCCATTTTAATTTCTTTCATTGTCTTAACTTTCCTCTTGAATTTTAAGCTTTGAAAGTATGACACTGTTATTCACCGTTAAAAATAAAGATTCAAGTAATGTAAATATAATTGTCTTGCACAGAAAAATCTTGATAATGAGATTATTTTAAAATTATTTTTTTAAAATAGTGATAAATCATTCGTATAGATTTTTCTTTTTTAAAAGCTGTAATCTATTGATTAATATGTGAAATTTATCGTTTTTTGTATTTAAACAAAACAAAAATCATTGAAATGAAAATCTGAGTCATGAGTTAAGTATGTAAGTACGTTAAATTTATGAGATTATTTTAAAATTATTCTTTAATAATGATAATTAATTCATGTAATTTTTAACTTCGTATACTGATAGTGATAATGTAACCATTTTTCTGCATTTAGATGAAAACAAAATCATTCACATGAACATATATTTTGTCATAAACTACTTTATGGACGTTCCGTAAGATATGAAAGAAAATAAAATCCAAGAACAATCATATAAATATGAAATCTTGCATGATACCTCATTTCTTTATTAGAATTTCTTGTATAGATGTTTACAGCTTACAAAAGTAATAAATAACTTTTCTATTGAATTCATAAGTATGTATCAATAGACTTAAAAAAGGTTTTTTTTTAAAATGCTGATAATAAAAATTAAGTTTTATTTCTAAGAGGAAAAAGTTCCAATTATACGATTTAAGTATTATATAAGATGTTGCTAAGTAAAAAGAGATAGTATATCGAAACCAACAGATATGAAAAATATTTTCAAATATATGTAGCTTTTGATATAAATTGCCAATATTTTAACAAATGTATCATGAGCAGTCTATTAAAATGAAGTAGAATATACAAGTTTTTTCATTTATCGTTTCTTATTTCTACTTAATAATATATTCTAATATGATAATTTTAATGATAATAATAATAATATATATATATTAATATTATGCTAATTTTCCAGGCTCACAAAATCATTCCAGTAATAATTAAAGAAACTAATTTAAAATAATTTTTTTCTCCAAATATTATAAAATGAAATAAGTTAAGTACATAATTAAATACTTATTTTAAATAGATGTATCGTTCCTTGCATGACATTTTAAATACAAGAAACATATATTATATTGATATTCCTCTAAATGTTTGGTCAAGTTAGTTTTCTTTGTCATAAACATGCTGATTTATTTTTGTAGTATTTTAAATTAAAAATCTCATAATTACGAGAAGGAAAAAAAAATACTTTCTCTAAATTTTTAAAGCAAATTTTGCAATACATTGTCCTACAGTGATGAATCATATACATACACTTTTATTATATATATCATACGTGACTTTTACATTTCGAAGCATTCAATAACTAAATGCGTTTTAACTTCTTTAATGTTTATAGTTAAAATGTCAAATTTATATCTAAATTGGTAAGAAATAAAACATATTTTATACATGTAATAGATGATTCCAACAGAAATGACTGATGTATTAAAAACAGACTTCTTTCCATGTGGTAATAAAATAAAAATATGTAATACAATTGGAACATTTTTTTTATCTAAAAAAAGGGCTCCGAATTCACTTCCTTTCATTTAATGTTAGAAAGGAAACTGAGGTAAATACCCTTCGAGAAAAAATATTCCAGACTATAAATCTTCTCCCTGTGGTTGGAAAGATTTCATAAATATTATTAATGTAGTCGTCATTATGTTCTCTACTCAGCTTCGATTTAAAAAATACATTACTTAGAACGATTATCCTCCGACTCCTTAATACAAAAACCCCCCCCCCCCCAGAATATTTTCATGTATCTTTTTTAGAAGAAACATCATTGGCCCCAGTATCACGAAAGTGGAGTTCCTAAAAATCTAGGTAACTGTTATTAGAGATAAAAAAAAACTGCATTCCATTTCGCTGAAAAAAACAGTGCTACTACAGCTGTAATTTTGTTTTTATTTCTCTACTTTTCAAAGGATACTTACAAGCTTTCATGATTGTTCATTAATGTTGAAAAACGGAGGAAGGCATCCCACGAGATTCCTTTTACAGTTTTAGAGAATGATGAATGGACAGAAAACTGTCAGATTTTAGCACAGATTGCGGGAACCTGGAGTTCGAAGAGCGATAGTTTTTAACTCATAAATTGAGCTTTTTTTCTCTCTTTCTTTTGGAGGTTTTTTCATCCTCTAAAGTATAATAGCATTTTTCATAATGATCTGTTTTTACGGTAGATTCTTGAGAAAACTATATTTTGTGTAAATCAAAATTGGGAAACAGAGGTGAAGAACTTTTTACTTGAAGTCGAAAAACTAAACACACCCCCCACACACGATTTTAATGAATAATCTTGTACCCTAGTAATCTCATTTCTTTCGACTCTAATCTTATCATTTGCTTTAATTTTAATATTTAATTCAGTAATTTGATTTTTAAAAGCATAATTGTTTGGTTGTGGAATATATATATATATATATATATATATATATATATATATATAATTTTATATCTTTCTTTGTTTTAATGTAGCTTTAATTATGTATTATTAGTTTTTTTCATGTAGTATTTGTTAACTAAAATATTTGTTTCCTTTTTTCGAATAAAGAATCTTATTTTCATTGACTTCTGAATTTGTTTTTATTTTTTTGTGTAAACACGTCCTAAGCCAGCGACAATATTAAATAGCATTATTTCTATTTAGTTTATTTTCACTGAGTTTTCATCTTTTCTTGATGCCTTATAATGTCTCTTGTATCTATTTTATTAGTTAATTTTTTGTAGTTGTTATCCATTTTTACTTAAATTTAAATCTTTTAGTTTTAAATGATTTTGAAATGGTTTTGAGTTTTAAATTCTTTTAATTTTCTTCAGTCTAACCATTTATTTTTAAATTTAGATTTTGATTTCTTTTTGTTTGGAATAATGCATTGTTTGCTAAATTATATATATATATTGCTTCGATCGAGTATCTATCCAACTAACTGGTTATAAGTCGAACCGGTCGTATGTCGGATTTATATTTTTCAGTTCTATTTTTTCAATCAAATCTATTGTAAAAATTATACATTAAATGGAAAATTCAACCTATGTACTTATAATGACTATTAATTGATGTGTAAAACGCATTTGTACTCTTATAAGCCCCTATATACAAAAATACTATCTGTAATTACTTAATGTAAACATATTAAATAGCAAATGAAATTCTGCATTGTATATACACATGTAAAAAACTGCCTGTTTTCAAGAAACTACATGTTTCTCAAATGAAAAGTACATTACGCTAAACAAATACTTTTAAAAATATATACAAGTAACCTATTACCCCTTCCGAACCGCTCGACAGGTTTTTGTCATCGAAAGTACGAATATTTGTAAGTCATATAGTGCCTTATGTAGTCATGTAGGTCGTAAATTGAGGTAATGGTGGAAATATATTGAAGTCAATTTCCTTCGTTTAGTAAAATATTAATTTAAAATACTAACATTATTATACACATGGTGGCTAAATGGTATACAATAATGATGTACAATATTAAACCAAATAGTGTTTAATATAATGTAAACAAACTCTTTTCACTGACACATAATCCCTTGAAATGTTTTCGCCAGTACTTTCTTAAATCTCTATTCGACCTCTCACCTGGTGTTTTCCGCTTTTCTCGATATTTTCAATGATGTAGCAGACTGTTTTAGTTGAACTGAAATGTTTATATCCACAAACGATATTTGATGTTTCAATTTCTTATGCAAATATAAGCGAATAAAATCAGTAACGTACTACAAGTCATGAAAAATTTTGAAATCAAAGTTGAAATCAATTAATATATTTTTCATAAAGGAATAATCTAAAACAAAATATTAATATCAAAATTGTTGAAATTAGAAACAAAATTTTCTTTCGTACTTTGGTTTTTCAATTTACTTAAAAAACTTTTTAAAGATTTGATTTCATGTTGCCTTAGGTAACAGTTGAATTCTTAAACAATCACCAAAATTGTAGAGTTCTAACAATATTGATATTGCTCTTTTACAAGGGTGTGTAATAAAGATAGTAAATTAAAAACTTGGCGAAGATTGTGTACAGACGCCAAACTCGTTTCCCCCATCACCTTAATATGTGTAGCATTAAGGTCTAAAATAGCAAATGATGTGTATGAAGTTTAGCATGACAAGCGTCGTTGCTCCCCCTTCCCGCTACTCAAATGTTACCAATTCGGGCGTATGTTGCATCAACGTCAAAGAACTAAGTTAGATACATTTAAAATCAAGTTTTAAACACATTTATTTACTGTAACAAATTCTTGTAATATATTTAAAATTTGTTAATAATTTTTTATTTTGTTTCATTATTGTTTACTTTATTATGAGGGGCATTTGCGACGAATTTAGACCTATAACTGTTCGACGTTGAAATGCTGAACACTAATGAGAACAAAGTAAAATAATTATTGATTTCAACAAATAAATCCATTCATTCGACTTTTTTAAACGAGAAATGTGTTAGTTATTAAATTTAATAACATTACAGAAGAGAGAGTAGCTATAATATCGTCATAAAAATTTACCTTCATTGGCAGCTTTATTTTGTATGCAGATACAGCGCATTTACTTCAAAAAATAGACTTTTTTTTGTTTACCAAATTCAACGATTGCTCACAGTAATCTTGATTAAGGAAGATAGAATAAACGCAGATTTAAGGGGAATAAACGCAGATTTTAGGGGAACATCACAAAAACCATAAATAACAAAACAATCTTGATGTTTTTTAATACAGAAATTTCTGCCTTAATCTCCTAATATAATTTTGCTGAGTCTTCAATGAAAATTTCTAATAAATTTGTAACTACAGAATTTCATTCAAGAGGTGTATATTAGTTGCCATTAGGATGATATAAAATGCTTCATATCAAAAATAAACTATCTACCTTATTATGTTTCTTATTTCCATTTTTAGAGAACAAAGTAGCTTTTTGGTTGCCTCAAAATTTAAATAAGAAAAGGCTGGGGACAGAAAGATCAATAAGAATCTCCTATTTCGCTACGCTTTTGTTTGAATTTTGGGGAAAGCCGCGTTCCACTTTTAAAAGGATTAAGTACAATTTATACCAATTACGGTCAACTTTCATTACTACTTTACCCTTGCAAGTTCCCAACATTGTAGCAGTTTTGTTTTCTTCGAGTAAATAGATTGCCATATCTATTGGAGAGTTTTATTACTGAGTTTTTGTTTGTTTTATTGATATTTGCTTCAAAGTTTAATCTATTCGTTTTGAAAATTTTTTAAATTCAGTAGAAATATTTTCAAATATTAGAATGACATTCTTGGGTTCAAAACTGGTGTAAAATTTATTTTGAAAATCAAATAACGCGTCTCAATCTTCTTAAAAAACTGCATATTTAAAAGAAATTTTGATAACTATTGCCATACCACAAACGAAACTATTACAAAAGAGCGAAGCGATTTTAATTAAAACATTTGAATTCCTTGGTACTTAGGAAAATACGCTTTTCATTCGAAATTGAATGCGTACAGCAAAAAGAGATAAAATTTTAGTTTATAAATATAAAGAATGTAACTAGTACTATGTTTAATAATGAATTAATATAGAAAAAACTTAGACATTTCTCCTAAATGTTACTTGTTACAGTAATAATTAATTTAAGTTTAAAAACTCAATAAATAAGTATCACGAGTGAAAAAAAATTATTTTATCTCTTCTTATGCCCCCAAGGATTATAATTTTATTACTTATTATTACTTTTGGTTATTTGCGGCAGAAAAGATTTATTGAGAATATAATTCGTTGTAAGCTGGTTTTCTTCATCTAGCAGACAGAATTGATTTTGAAATTATCATATACAGTAAATTTGTTATTCTTCGAAAAAACCCTCTTAGTCATTTATTCTACTGCGATATGCTTTGTTGCTTTCTTTTCGAAAAAAAAAAGGCAAATAATTATACCAATTGGCGCAAGTTCAAAGAATTTTGGTGCCTACGCTGGTTGATTTCTAATGCGGATTGACTATGGCAACACTGAAACATTCATTGATTCGCAGTTAAAAAAGCACTAGACTATATAGAATATGGTAATATTAGTAATAAAACTTATCAGTAATATTAACTATACTTTAAATATATATCTTTGCTTTCAGAAAAAAATCCAAATATGTCTTATATTTAAATTTATATCAAATGCTTATGTGCGTGTGCGCTCTTCAAATTTCAGATCAATTGATAAGCAAAAATGTCTTACTGAACCTAAAAATTATTTGCTCGCGAAAGTTGAGTAATTGCATTTTTTGAACAATGGAGATAATCTCGTAAGCATTTATTGCCTCTACGAAAATATAGTGAGCTTCTAATAGATTACCGTAGGTATCTATCGGAAGAATGTACTGTATAAAATATTCTAAAAAGCAAAAATAACAAAATGTAAGAAAAATTATGATACAATTAATTAAAAATAAAATATGAACTTCACGTTTCATGCTTTTTCTTTAAAAATTCAGATTTCCTTATACCACATTTAAATTCATAGTACATATTTATATACCCGATTTGAAGCTTATATATTATTAAAAAATGCCACATTAAAATGGAAATATTTAAAAACTCTTAGCTGTAGTAAAGATCAGAAAGACATATATTTTGAAAACATTATTGATCTGTAATTATAAAATGATAAATCAAAAGTTGAGACCTAATCTTTCCGCCCCCAATTCAATGAACTGTTTATCATTGTTACAATAGAATAATGAATGGTACTTGTCTAACATTTTTGTAATAATTTTAAACGTACTTTTAAAATTTGAAAAATATGTTCTGTTGTCGTAATTTGTTTTATTAAAAATATTTAATTTATGAAAATTATAAATGAGCAAATGAAATGTATTTCAATAATCAATTACATAAAAAAATTGATTTGTCAAAATGTAACAATCTTTAATTTTTTTTATCCCTAAAAAATAACAGTTTATCTTATTAAATACAAAAGGTATTAGTGTAATATTTAGTTTCTCAGCAGAAATGAGATTCCTAGTAAACATCACAGAAAAGTGTTATTATTTTTTCAAACTATTTAACATACAACATACTAAATAATTCATTACTCTCCCACTTAAACTCATTTTTAAAAATAAAGGCTTGCATTGATACAAAATTTAAAAAAACCAATACATCTTTTGTGTTCAAATGTAGAAATGTTTTGTGTATTTAAAACCAGCAGATTTTAAGTCGCTTCTCAACGGAAAGGTGTAAAGGTTTTTAGTGTACCTGTATGGGACAGGTACATTGAAAAACAAGTCGACCATCTCATGAACTCATTAAGTGGTCCAAAAACTCTAGTTTCTAACTCTACGCATTCCGGACTCCTATTACACAAAACGGCATGCCTTACGGTGGTTGCCATAGCTACACAGTTAATTCATGGACTAGGAGACTACAGGACACTTTAACTTCTGCCTCTAGGTCACCTGATTTCTCTTTCGAACGTGCTTTGATTAGTCTGACGGTATTGAGTTTCCCCTGGACAATGGGTTTCGTAAACCAAACCTTTGCAATCTCAGAGAAAGTGAATTGAGTGAATAAAAAGGATACAAACAATGTTGGAGATATTGACAAAGCTCATATGGCTAAAATTAAGCCAAAAATGCTCGATGAAGAAGTTGACAAATATTGCTTCATAAATCTCTGACTTTCTGTGATAGGGCTTGACTACTTTTTAATACAGTTTGTCTTTGAAATAGTCGATTTATCGATTGATTTTTTTTAACTTCATTTGAAACTACAATAGTTTTTCTAACATTAATTTCACAACCACGTATTATTCTGAGTAAAAAGAATTTGCGAGTAGTTCAATGAGTAGCTTTAGCTTTAGCGTAGAGTTAATAAAATACTTCATAATTATGTGAAAAATTTCGTCTTGTGAATTTTAAGGATTCATTTTATGTTATTACTAGCTATTACATTATATATATATACATAATTTAAAAATAATTCACCAATTTAAAAATAATCTGGGAAACCAATTGACTCTGCACATCAAAATTTTTAAAGGTATCTTTCAAATTCAGATATCCAAAATAACATTCAGATTTCAATTAATTTTAGAACAAAGTATTTTAGTATTTTACTTACGAATACTATGTAAGTTCTTGATATATATATATATATATATATATATATATATATATATAATAAGTTATACATATCGTTATATCTACTGGATGACATGAAAGATGCTTACATATGTTATTATTTTAAGTTTGATTAGATAAGAATAAATAACTAATAATTGTCGAATTTATAATATAAATATTGTAAACTGTCAAATATGTGTTGAAAACAAAATATTGTAAAATGTAAAATGCGTGCTAAGCTAACGAATAAGGTAATTTTTTTTTACTATCAATGAAACTATAAAAATAGCAGTTTCTCTGATACAAATAAGAAAATACATATTTATGTCTGTTAGCATAATTTTGTTTGATATAGTGTGCAGGAAATCATTGTAGAAAGTACATCACTATTAATTTTATGGATGAAAAGTAAACTTAGATTTACTTTAAATCTTTTTCGATGCATCATAGTGTGTTTTGTTATACTTAAGTTAAGCTACAGTTGAAAAATAACTTTCCTATTCTTTTATTCAAAAATTTTAAGTTGGGCAACTATATTTTTAAGTCTTATTTACCTAACTTATATTTTATTATTCTATTATCTTTCAATATGTTTATATATTATTACGTAATTTTATTTATTATACTTATACAAATATATATATTACATTTACATATTTAAAAACATATTTTGCCAGAAATATATATTTAATATTATAATCTGTATTTATGTCACAACTATTATTTACTACCACTAATCAATGCAATAATAATATAGAATAATTACATTCATCATTAAATAGACTGGTACATTACAACTAATTGTAAAATGTATATTAGTGATTTAATGAAATTACACATGATTCACGAATTAAAAAAATATTTAAATGACATGTAATTAAATAAGCTTTAATAAATCTTCGAAACGTCTCATACATCTACTGAAATAAATAACATTATAAATTATTTATTTTTCATTTGTTATTAATTAGCAAAAGGGAAATCATAAAAATTTGCGAATAATACGTAATGGATTTTTGGCACGCTTTTGAAGACAAAATTCTGCGAAAGTGAATCTTAGGTATTTAACAAAGAGATTTATAAACCAGTTTTAAATACTCTCAGAAAACGAAATTTCTTTCAAATTATCTGTATTACTCTTTTATTGTATGTCTATTTTTTTTTGTATGGTACTTCAAAACGAAAAGAAAGAGAAATTCGTTCTCTAATAATATAGTAGTGAATAGGTGTTAGTTTGTTTATTTGTATACTGCACGGAAAGAGAGAATTTTTTTCTGTTAGAGCTTTTTAAGGGGGATGGGGAACCCTTACAACGGCTTATATATTCAGCTTTTATAGTTAGTGTTCAATTAAGGATGAAAGCAAAAGATAAATTTTTCCAGTTTGGGCAACACGTTTTTTCTCCATAAGAAGAAATAAGAGTTATAATTTATTAAATTACCTGAACCGATATATTGTGAGGTTAACACACATTTATTTCTGGCATAAATTCAATTTTATTAAATATTTGGTAAATCATTTCCTAAAATATTTGAGACTTTGACTGCTTTTTTCCTATTTTCTCATCATACAAATTTTTTTCTAGAAAATCAAGATTTCCTCTTTTAGTTTTACCAAACATTGTTAACGACTTGTAATCGCGTTACGAGCATTGCTACATTTTCTTGCATGTTTTCTTATTTAATTTCCGTTACGACTTCCTTTTAGAACTAGTTCGAGTACTGTAACTTTTTGACAACAGTTTTGTAAGGAAAAAGGTTGGAGATATTTTTAGAGTAAATCTGTACATAAATTTGTTTTCAAGATAAACGAAAACTTTATTTCCCTGATTTTATTTTCAAAAACTGCATAAAGGGGAGCATTTTTTCTTGAATAATTGAATTAGGGCTTCCAATATATTTTCTAAGCAAGCAACCAGATTACACATACATACATCGCTAGTAATTTTATAAAAAGTCTTTACAATAAAAGCAAAGGTATTTTAAATTCTGCGATTATAGCTTAGAAAATGAATTTAAAAACTGTTAATGGTAAACAAACGATTTTCAATCACATCGTAAATGAATGAAAAATTATAAAACATTTTTGAGAGATTATGATGTTGAAAATTAAACCTTTACAGATGGGATGGTATTTTAAATTACTATTGTGATACTAAGAGTTATGGCTAAAAATTGTCTTCTTTTAGCATAAATGATTTGCTACTCACATGAACTTGTCCCATATAAAAATCAAAATTTCTTCCAGGAAACCTTTGCAGTATTATTTATTTTCATATCAACAGCCTACAATGTATTATTTTTAAATTCCTACTAATGGCTCACACTTTCCCTATATATATATCTTGTTCAAATTTTCAATCGATAATAAGATACTTTTTATTCATCAACTCAAGTTCAAATACATTTTTTTTAAACTTGTAGGGAATAACACTTGATGTTAATACAGTTTTTTCAAATATTAATTCATTTAATTAAATTTAATTGGTGAAAATGCAGTTTGGCCCAAACACTTAGCGCGATTTCAAAAATTGCCCAAATTGGCAAATTTTTTTTTGTGGCTGAAAGTTAAGTCACATTTGGTAAAATACTGCCAAATAATTCCTGTCACCAAGGGTGGTTGGGCTAAACTGCATTCCAACTATTTAATTTCCCTTATGAATTAAGAAACAAGCCAATGCTTCTGCTATGTCATTTGTCTTACAATGGCAAAGTTGGTAGAGCGTTGGAGTAGAATCTTCATGCCTTCGGATTGAATTTCGTCGAAGCATAAATTTTTTTAAATTGATTTTCAAATAATTAATTTTAGCTTTATATGGGAGAAAAAAATTTCTCTTATATAAGACATTTAGCAGGATACATATAAATTTAGGAATAAATATCGTCAGTGACGAAGCGTGTAGATTGCTGTAAAAAAATTTCTTTTACCATTTAATATTGTGATTCTGTCATATGTATATACATATTTATATTATTTAATTAAAAGTAACTAAAATAAAAATTTTCCTTTTTGAACAAAGCTGGAATTGACTTAAATTTTTTTTTTACAATACTCGTTTCATTCAATTTTTATAAATGTGAATTTTAATGAAATAATACTAGTTTATCTTGAGCTGTACTAATAGGAAGGGACTTCATGTATTGAAAACATCAGTGATATATTTAGATGAAATTTAATATTATAGTTTCGTTTCAACATTTTATTCTATCCTTTTTAACATGGTTTAAAAACAGGTTTAAGGCCGAATAATTGATTAAATTCAAGTGATTAAAATATACGTGTAATTTTCCAATATTTTACAGGGAATTTTGTAGTGTTAAAAGTAATAAATCTATTGTAAAGTAATTAATCCTAATTATGAAAATAGCAAAACGAAATTGGTTTTGGAATATTTAGCAGATTATACGTTTTGTATCTTGTTGGATTTAAGTGGTGTTAACAGAATCTCTTTTTTTACAAGAAAAACAACTGTTCTTGGAAACAAAATTCAACATTGAGAGATACTGGAAGCCACTTAAATCCATTTCTATATTGCTACAAATGTAGCTTTCATTAATATTAACTTCTTAAAATGTGATTTATTATCTTCTTTTAATATGAGATTCACCTAAGTTAAGCATAAAAATAATCAATATTTTCTCGAAATAGTTTTTTCTGCTTCTGATAATTCTATCTCGACTTGCATAGAAAAGTATTTTCCAAAATAAACGATAGTAAAATGTTCTCGCGGATGAAAATTCTAATTAATAACTTTCAAAATATCGTTTGTTAGATTAATTTTATATTTTTCATAAAACAGTTATTAATCATTCGTTTCAATAAAATCGTTTGCTGTTTTATAATTGTTTTCGTAACTGTAATGCGTTAAAAATTACTGAAATTTGTAATTCTATAATTCTAATTTGACCTTGCTGATTGTTGTATTAATCTCAAATTCAGCATCTTATAGTTGTCAATTCTAGTTCTAATAATAATTATCGCTTTGATTACTCCGTTCAATTACTCTCATTATTCATAAAACTCTTGTAACTGGTGTTGATTTAGTGCAACTTTTGCATCAACTGGAAATATTTGATTGATGGATCTTCATTACTGGTATGTTTTTGTGTTAGTAACAATTAATTTTATATTAATAGTAATAATCTACCTTTCAAATTGAATTTCAATAAACTGTGTTTTAGTGTTACAGTCCATTTAATGATTTTGCAATTGCACTAAGCAATAGCTTTTAACAGAAATATGAAATTAAAATTCATTTCACTATTTGTGTCACATATTTAAATTTGTAGCTATTTTATAGCAAATAATTTCGTTGAGTAAAAAGAAAGGAAAAATATTGTAGTAGAGTATTATTATATATAAGATGATACCCAAAAATTGATGTAGATAATTAAGAAACTCAAATTAAATTTAAACTAGTATGGTTGGGTGATTTTCTTTCATCAGAAAGTAAAGAAAATTATAGTTATATATGAATTATTCAAAATAAATAAATGCATCGTAAAAAGGTAAATTTTTACTATCCGTTGTGCTATTTTACATGTTTTACATTAAATTCTACATTTTTTTTATTTAAACGAATGCCTATTATATTCATCGAGGATAAGTTTTTAAATGATAAAAAATGTCTAAAACATCTGTATTTGAAATTTTTTTATTATTTTTTTCCCTCTAAAAGTAAAATGCTTATATCTGAATTGCGACATGAGCCATATAAAAATTTGTAAGAATCCATACATATTTTTTGAGGAAAAAATATCAAATTGGACTATTTTTAATAAATATGGTTTTACCAGAGCATTTCGAATTGAATGAAAAGTTGGATCGATTAGTTTTTTTTTGTCATTCGGCGCAAATGAGAAAAAAGTCATTTTTCGCAGGTAAAAAAAAAAAAAAAAAAAAGAATCATTTGGGAATTTTCTTTCTTTTTCGGTGGTGTTTTGCCGTTATGGAAAGGAATGAATATTTATTAAGCACGGTTTTTTTAATTTACTTGAAAGAAATAAACGCATAAAAAATAAAACTTTGTTTCGCTAATAGGCATGCTTATTTTTTTAGAAATACAGGAATAAAGATTTATTGAATCTAAAAATAGAAAGTCGGATAGCTAGGAGGATTATGCGTTAAAGCAGTTTTTAAAATATGATCAAAAATGTCTGGTATTTTTTTCTTCTTTTAAATGAAAATTTTATTATTTTACTTATTTATTTATTTTCGACGTTATTTTTCCCTCATAAAAGCACACTATATCACATTTACTAAAGCGTACGGAATTCTGAAACAGGGAAAGTCATTTTTAATATAGTCTCTGATAAAATGAAACATAGCACAAAAGGAATTATATATGTATAGTAACAGAGCTGACAGAAAAATAATATTTATTTAGAATTTATAGTTACTCTGTTGTTTATCTCCTTCGATATATTCCCCATTGACACAAACACGCGACCCATTCTTAATTCGTCTGGTCAAAAACGTGCATCATTTCGTTTTCCGATAACTGTTTTAATAGCTTGGACGTTTTCTTCTTAACAGTGTCCACAGACTCAAAACGGATTTCTTTTACCACAAAATTTATATTTGAGAAAAGGGAAAAGTTACAGGGTGCTAAATTAGAGGGGTATTGAGGATGTTCCAGAGTGCAAATCCAATGTTTTAACCAAAAAAATGCATTACGGATAGCACTGTGTGTGAAGGAGCATTGTCTTGATGCAAAATGGAACCCTTTCACCAGAGTTATGGGCATTTTTTCTTACTCTTTCTCAAAGTTTAATCAAAACTTCTTTGTAGTTATGGTGGTTGCTAGAGAAAAACTTAGAAAAAATGACCAGAACTCTGAAATAAGAAAATTCTCATTTTCATTTTGCATCAAGACAATACTTCTTAGCATATAGTGCACTTCTTCAAGCAGATTTCAGTTGAAAAAACGGATTGCAGCACTGAAATGTCCTCCATGTTCTCTTGTTTTAGCACCTTGTGACTCCTCCCTTTCCCCCAAAACAAAATTTGTGTTCAGAGGAATACTTTTTGAGTTATTGTAAGGTGCTAAAAAGAAAGCGACACAGCTACTTAGGTAGTTACAACACGCATTTGACCGTGAAAATAAGAATGGGTCAATGTGTAAGAGTCTACTGGGAATACATTGGAAAAAATATATGTACCACAAATTGTAAATAAATATCCCTTTTAAGCAGGCTCTGTTATCTTATAAATAAATTTCGTATAAATTTTTATTCTAGCAAAGAATAGTTCGAAGTATAAAGTAAACAGATCTATATTTAACTGCACCTTTCAGCCATCACCATCGTTATGTTTGAGCCTTTCTGGTTTTCTTTCCATTCTGATCGAATGTGAGTTAATTTCCTTTGGAAAATCTTAGCGGACGGAATCCAGCCTTTTGTTCACTTCCTTCGTCATTGAATACTAGCCATTCATTTTATCCGTATAATAGAATTGAAGTGAATCTCTAATCAAATTATTTAAGGGAGCAAATATTCCCTTTAATAAATGATTGTTAAATTTACACAAAGTATAAATTTTATTATTGATTTTAGAAGCTTTAATTAACGCTTTTTATATGAGTAAAATTCTATATTTTCCCATCGAAGTAGCATGAAAAATTTCTTATTATGATTGATTTATTCTCAGCTGAAAAATTAATAAATAACATTTCTTTATTTTTATGCTTCCAAAATTAAAATTATAAATATTAGATTTAAGATATTATAAATTTATAAGCCAATTTTGTTATAATATACCAGTAATTACAGCCATGTTAGGAAAACTGTTTAAATTTATTACATTGAAAAATAATTTTTACTTTGAAGAATCAAATATTTAATAATTAGAGATATTCTGGATATTTAGAATACTCTGATGAAAGACCAAGATATAAATGTCTTTTCAAAATTTACTTTTAGTAAATTATACAAACATTTAATTTAAGTAAATTATACAAACGTAAAGCTTTTCTAGTCATTGTTGCGCAACCTAAGCTATTTTTTCCTTAACAATGCTAAAAATTAATGCATAAAATCATTTGCAATTCTTTGCATTCTAGAATCCAACCACGATAAGAGAGAGAAAAATACTGAGCTATTATTTAATTAATCTTTTACTGATATTCTGTAGGATAAAATCTGTAAAACGTTAAAAGATCTATTAAGGATGGCATTAAAATTGAGATTCATATTAGCTGAATAATGAAGTATCCTAGCAATTAATGTTTTTCCAATACATTAATGAACCATGTGCTAATTAAATATTTAACGAAGGTGCAATTTTCTTTTCATTATTTTTTTGGAGGGAGTGTATTTTAACAATTCCTTTTTCCTAAACATTTACTTGAATTTAAGATACATACAAAATTAATTAGTGGTTCAAAGTGTACGTGTTTGAGGGATGGGAAATTGAATATTAGATATAGAAAAAGAGGGATTGAAGTAACTCACTGTAGTACAGTTGTCAGATTGACTCGCCTTCGCATTTGACATATTCGATTTACTCATAAACATCTTTTGTTTGGGAAAGGTGCTCCCCAGTTTCTTTACTGCCATGTAACTTACACAGTTCGTCACAATTTAATTGACTGTCCAGTCTTTCATTATCATCGTCGCGTTTTCTTTAATACATCAGTTTCAAACCTGTCAGTCTTAGTGAGGGAAAATCCCCTCCGTAACTTATTTGCTTTTTTAAAACAAATTGGCTTTTTACACCATTTTTGAAGTTTTACCTTTCACCTTTTTTATCTTCTTGGGTTGTTTCATGTTTTTAAACTAATATTCTCTTAATTGATTTTCACAAATGTTTGGTGCAGCAATGCCTGCTTTGGCTCTTGTGCCAATAACTCCACTGTCACTCCCTCACTCACTGTAGTACAGTCCATTGATCGTTTCCCTTTTTCAGTGGTCCAGGAGTAAGACGTTCTTTGTATTATAAAAGTCGTTGAAACTGGTTTTCTCGTTGTTTCCGTTTTTTCTTGAGACGAGAACAACCGGAAGTGACCCTTTGTTAGTTCGTTGACCGGCTTTAGGTGTATAATGAGAAATCCTCGTCTCCCTGATGGTGACAACTCGTCGCAGCAGCAATCAACACTAACCTATGAATCAGTTTCAAATTTGTTTTGGTGCCATTTAATACAGGCCAGCCTACAAGGGTAACGCTAACTTGCCTTAAAAACGCGATTTGCCTGTCAAAACAGGTGCTTTTTGAATCGCCCTCGTGTTATATAAAATAAATAAGAATGTATCATTGTATTTATCAACTAAGTTATGGAAACGAGTTTCAAAATTTGAATGAAATCCTTTTATCTCATTTCACATCATTTAACTATCAGCGAAGAAAATAACAGTGATTTTATTTATTAAATTAAGTACAATAATTTATTGCTTGACTATGATGATGAATTATGAGACGAAACAATGTTTTTATATATTTTTTTGATTGTTATTTGTTTATGATATATATTTTAACTTTAATAAGTAAATTTTAATTTTAAAGTAGAATGGCAAAAAAATTGAATTCGGTTATTAAGAATTTCCAGTTTTCCTTCAAATGTTTACATTTGTCTCTTACATTTCTATTCTCCAAGATTAAAAAAAAATAATGCCAATGATACAAAATTTAATTCCTATTTTTACATCAAATATAGATTATTGCACGTATTGATGTCTTAATGAAAGGCAACAAAGCAATCTATTCCATTTCTTATGTAAAGCGTTTTGTTGAAAAAAATTAAATGATGCTTACTTTATTTTATCTCAGCTTGAAATTAGTACGGAATTTTTTAGTAAATTGAGTAATACACACTTAAATTCTTTTATTATTGCAAACAAAAAAGACTGATTAAATGTAAACGAAGATTTATTTTACGATGAACGAAAAATAAAATTCAGTTTCTGTTGTATTGAATTATAGTAATAATTGCACTTATTTTATTTGAAAATCCTGCAGAAATTATCTTACTTTATTTATTGAATCAACTACTATCAAGAAAAATACTTGGTTTATTTTTTTAACTATATGAAAATTATTTTATTTCATTTAAAAAAGAAGGAATTTTAAATTCCAAATTAATTAACATCTTATATTGTAATTGGTGAAAAAACGTACTAATATAATTTTTTATTGATTGATAAATAAAAATATTTAAAATTATTATGTTATTGAAAACGGGAGAAAATAGTACAGTTTTAATGTATTGTGAACAAATATTTAAAAAAGATAACAGTTTTTTTTAAATAAACAACAAAAAAGATTTAAAAATTTAGCTAGTCACCCGATATTATATGATTAGGAATTTTAAAGTATCGTAAATATTTAGCAAAGAAAAAAATATTGAATGAGAATTGACATGTGATGTACATGTACATTTAATGTAAGAAAATACCAATATATACGGTAAAAACTCTTCTAATAAGCGAAAAAGTTGAATTTTTCAAATATAAAAAGTATATTTTTGTATGTGTGAGTCCTCTTTAATTTATAGTATTAGCTTATGTGCATCGTTCGAGTATTATTACTACTAACTCGCATCTCTTACTAATTACGATATATATTTATAGAAAATTTAGAATTAGGTATATTCTTATACACCTTAATATGGGAAACAATAACTACAAAATTTTTAAACGCGAATTTTTAACGCCAGTTATGTTTTGATGTAATTTTTTTAACAATTGTAAGTATTTTTATAATATCACGGCTTTGTTTTCATTACCATTCTATGCGATTTATTTTATGCACGAAGTTTAATTATAATTGCGACCATTTTGTTTTGAAATTAGGCCTTACGTAACACTCTAAAGCGCTGTCATTTGAAAAAAAAAATATTTTGGTGGTGTGTGTATCACTAACGTTACCAAACGATATCCCCCTTTTTTCTAAACTTGGATTAAATTACAATTTTCTAATCTTTTTTAATGAAATTCTATCCCAGTACCTCTGTTATTTTGAAGTGAAGTGATACATCACACACGGTCTTTTTTAATTATTTATGCATAATTGTTGGCAATGCTTGCATTCATTTGCAACATACGATCCGACACACGCAACTTTTGGCGTGTTGGGACTAGAAAATGAGGCAGAACACGCCTACAATGCAGTTTATTGATTTAGATCTCACAAATAAGCGATGTCTGAGTTTTTTTCAGATAAATAAAATCATACATAAGAGCGCTTGCTACACTGATGATAAAATGACGTGCGGGAAATTCGTTTATATGATGCTGATTAGTGTGCTTCTGTATGATCGTTCGAAAAATGGCGCTAGTAAGACTGTTTTACGGTGGAATTGTTTTAATAAAAGAATATTCTTACTATAATTCTTTTAAAATTATGGAAAAATTACAAAATATATGCATGAATGCATTTGAAAAACGACCCTTTTAAAATCATTTTATTGAAGAATTGTTTTAATGAAAAAATAACTGTTCTTAGTTTATATATAAGTCTTTTAATTTTATAGATTTATTACATACAAATTACAAGTATGCAATATATCTAACGAATAATATATAAAATATTCAATGACTAGCATTAACACTCAAAAAGACTTTTTTGTATAAAAATGTCTTGCTAAATTAATATGAAAAGAATAAATTTCAAATAAAAAACATGAACCATTAGAAGAATTTTTTTTACGAATGCTAAAGTGGTTGTGTGCCTTCTTCAAAAATTTCCATCATTAAAGTTTATTCGTTTTCATAGGCAAATTCTCTTAGTTTGTAAAAATAAGGAAAAAAAAGATATTTATGAATACATAAAAAAGCTAAAATAAATTTTTTATCTGCTGCTTATTTAAAAATATCGTAAAAGCTTAAAACACATAAATACGTTTTTGTTACCAAAAATCTAATATGAAACAAAAGGTTTAGTTTAATATGGAGCTGTAATGTTTATCACAAGATTTCTTAATTCTAACAGTTTGATACATTTATAACGCTACTAAAAATTACAAATACTAAAGTTACAATACATTATAATATAACAGCATGTTAAAGCGTTTTTATTCATCACAGCAAAATGACATAAAACTAAGACCGATAAAAATAAATAAATAAATATTATTTTTGAAAATCATTTACATCTATCTACATGTACGAATGTAAGGAAAACTAATAATACTAAGCCATTAAATTAATTTTATTGGTTAGATTTATTTTGAATAGCTGCTTTGTTTCTTAAAAATATTTCATAAATATACTGTGTTTAACGATAAATTTGATAATATAAATTTCCGAACTACATCATAAGTAAATTTTTTTTTCATTTCACATGAAGAATTGTTGTAACTTTAATTTTAAATAAAAAAGCAAGAGTATATTGAATTTTTTTTGTAAGTATTAACATGATAAAATATAATTAAAAATGAGAATAAATTCAAACAATGTTAAGGAATGGTATTTTATCAATAATAAGTTATGAAAATCAAAGCAGGTCATAAAAATAAACATATCGAGAAAATGAAAAAAAAAATTTGGAAAAGTCATTTTGTTATACTTTTTAACTCCGTGTTAATTCATTATTGAAATTTGCTATTAATGTTAATTTTAATGCATTTTTTATTATGTGACTAAGTCAATTACGGAAATAATAGTTCCATCGATTTTATGAATCAAGGGGCAAAAAAAAGCGTCTTTTTTGTTTTCCGTAATGAAAATTCTGCTTAATAAGAATTAATGAAATCCTGCGTGTTTGAAGAAATTATTCAAAAAATGCTAATCATTCGAATTCTGTGTGTTTGCATGTGAAATATTTGCAATTGATAAAAATACTTCAACGAAAGAAACAAGACAGCAAACAATTGTTTTTAAGACATTTTGTTTTTAAAATGCCGCTTTTGAATTGTAAAGATGATTTAAAAACTCTTTTCAAAAGATTAAGAATTATTAATTCAAAAATTGTATGTTATTTTCTTTCAATCAGTATGCTTACCAATTATAATTTTAAAAATGATACGATAGATGCTTTGAAATTTCAATCGAATTAAGCTCTTTTGAAAAAAAAAATCTGCTTGTAATTGAATTGAAAACTTATATTCTTACTTGGGAGCAACATTCTTTGAATTTAAAATTATTTATATATGGACTGGAATAACTAATTATTAATTTTATATATATTTTTGAAAGTAGCGTTTTTTGAGAATAAATAAGCATTTTTAATCCACACACACACATTGGCTTACTATTATTTTCCCCCATATCGAACTTACATGTATTATTTAATCTTAGGAATATAAGTTTTAAGAAAATCGGAAGAAAAAGGATCTAAATTTCTTCTCAGAGGTGCATTTCTATTGGTACTCTATTTGAAAAGTGGGTGAATTCATCGAAAACAGCTGCTTATATCTTGCGATATATTAAGATAAATCAAACGCGTCATACACTGTTCAGTGGATCTATATCTCAGCTTTTTCATGGTATATAACATGTATCTATCTATTGATGAAAAGTAGGAAACGATAAGAGGCAACAGCTGTTCAGTCCGTCTCACAATCGACAACATAATAATGGACTTACAATGTGCAAACGGCTACCTGCCATTTGCGTTAGTCAATGGGTTAAATTGTAGTTGAGTTCATCAATGCTTCGGAATAAGTTAGTTTCTCATTCTCAAAACTTCCACGTCTTATCCTAGGACCGTGGTAGCCTAGTGTTTTCACTAGACTACTGCGACCCCAGGATAAGACATTGGTCAGAGTTCTGATTCCCCTAAGGACCGACTGTGTAGCGGGGCTGATGTACATTTAATCTGTCGAGGCTCCAAGTCCTCACATGGCTTGGTGCGGAAGTTTGGAGAGGAAGGTGCTAGTTCGGGTGTCACTTACGTTACTTGACCAAGGTTAAAAATGACAACTTTCACCACCAAAATCCTTCGCGTTGCTTCTAAGTGTGACATTAATAAACAATCAAATCAAAATTACATCTCATCCATGATTTCTCATAAAGGTTACAAAACCCATTTGCATTTAGATATTACTGCCAGCAAAAATTCTTCCCTACGACTGTCTTCGGAGGGAAATAGACCCTCAAATTCGCGATTGTTTGATCTAGAAACTCATGATTTTTCTTTTAGAGTTTTGTAACTTTCAGAAAGAAAGCTATAGCCCAAACTAAGAAGTTAATTTAAATCTATTCACAATGCATTTTGCCAGAAACAGCTTTTGTAGGAGTGGGGAACAAAGTTACTGATTCATCAACATTGTAAAGTACATTAATGTTTGTGCACTTCATGGTTCTTATGGAATACCTTAATGGTTCTGCGAGTCGAATCCTGATTTTTAAAAAAAAAAAAACAGCCATCGTTAAAATCCTATTTTAGGCACCTTCTCCCTTGGCGACGAAAAATCTGGTTGTGGTAGCCATTTGATTACGGTCACACACTCACAGTCGACGTTATGTCTGTTGAGTCACGTGTTTGAATCCTGTTTCTACTAAATACCCATCGTGAAGCATGTTAAATCTGTCGAGGCACCAAGTTCTCCCGTTGGCGCGGCGTAGGATGCCAACTCAGATATATTCCTCGTCAAATGACCGAGGCTAACAATTATGAGGGCGTCGCCAATGGCCATTAGGTTTTTCTTAGTGTGACGTAAACTAATATAAGAAATCAAGTTAGCGAAGGGAAAAATCACGTCGAATGGTATCACAAGAGCGTTTTTCATTCACGCTAAAATACACTAATACATTGGAAAGAGTTGCCTGTGTTGCTTTCCGTAGAAAAGCAGTATCGGAATGAGGCACATTTTTGTACCATTTTCTTTTTGTCGGAAAGGGTAGGGGGTTTAAATAGGATATAACAACGAAGTCTAATGAAGTAATGGGAATTGGGATACGTTAATTGTACTTAGGTCTCACATAGCGTCAGAGGTTAGGAGAATAGATATCGGTTCAGGTACCGTGCTCATCACTTGATCACGACACAAAATTATGATTTCAGCCACCTGTAGTCTTCATGTAACTTTAATGCGACATAAATTCACACTAACCAATGTAGCTTCAATTCCTTAGAGTAAAACAGGTATTAAGATACATATATATTGTCAGAAATTGAAGCTCTCAAAGCTGTGATAGTACATGAAGAATCTTCAAATGATATACACAGAAAAATTAGATACAATTCAAATGTTATCTACTTTTTAAACGAAGTATTTGAAAAGATGAGTTTTTACAAAGTCAACAGAGGAAAGTACTTCTATTTTTTCGTTATCGAGAATATATCCCACATTTTTCTCGAATAAATTTTAGAACTGACTTTTCTATAACTTACATTAATATGCCCACTTGAGAAGGAGCTGTATTTTATCGCTAATAGTAATTTTCAAATTTGTTCTGTTTAGTTTTCCAGTTTTTCATATAGATCTTTTTTGTTTCATGATATAACTTTGCTTCATTTGCATACTAATATTTATAGCAAGGGCTATGATATTTTTTGACAAACTCTTTTGTAAAAACATTGTAAAATTTACATTAATTACTGCTTTTTGTATTACTACCTAGAAAATCTTTCATAATTACGAACATTTGTTGCAAATTTTTGCAAAGAACAAATGTTTCTTATTTTGTTGTCCAACACAAACAATTACTCACAGCACTAAACCTTAAATTGAGAAGAATTCCTCAATTTTTCTCCACCTCGACGGACCACTAAATGTCGGTGCTGGTTGTTACTAAGAAATAAGACGAAACCAACAAAAACATCTATACTTCAAAACTTTATTCAATTTTTAGAACAATTAAAAAAAAATCTTTTTGTTACCATTCTGCGAAAAAATATTGTAAAAACTAATGAACTGTTATTAATTTTCAATAAATGTCATCTGAAATCTACACAAATAAATGGAAATCAATTTAAAACAATTATCGTCTACATCATACACAAAGAGTTACACATAAGAATATCAATTTAATGCTTATCTTGTTTTATTTTTTCATACTTTCTCAATAAAAAAATGTATGTATACATTTTTTGGACTTTTACCGAAAGGTTTAACATGTGTGTGTGCTTTACTTAAAATTCAGTGCATGTATTTAAAAAATTTAATTCACTACAGTATGAAAAATGTTCGACGCGTTTTCTCTTTTTAGCATGAAAAAAAAGTATAATAAAGATAACATTTCAGATTGTTTCAGAACTATGTTACAAAAAATAGCATAGTAGTACTTAAAAAGTTTGCTTTATTTTAATTTAAATTTGATTATTTTTAAATATATATAAAAATAAATTAATATGTCAATCAACAGGTTATAACACTATTTAACTTTTAATAAGAATTGTACTTTAATCTATTTAAATTTGGAAAGAGCAGTTTTCTGTTTTGTGAACAAAGCTTTTTATATGTAATTGTTTGGGTAATCACTGAAAAATAAATTGCGTGTAAAATGATGTAGTTTTTTATACTCTCTAAGTCTTCTAAATTAATTTGAATTATCTATTGTTTGAGAATAAAGTTTTTCAAAAAAACTGTACCAGGATCCTTATGTGCGTTGAAGAAATATATTTAACAATTCATAAAATCCTTATTTAAAATACTTTCATAATATACCTACATGAAACAATATAAAACACATCATGAAATTTATATGAAATACTTTACTTTCAAAATTAGGCCTTAAAAATGCATAAAAAATTAAAAAGGTTCTGTAATGCATCTATAATCTATATTAAAAATCTTCTATTTTTATAATGAGAGTTCATTTGTTACTAATAGTTTTGAATAATCATTAAAAAAAATTAAGAGAATTTCATAGTGATTATTAGATGATTTTCTTATCTAAATAGCTTATACGGTTTTAATCAAAGCAATTCACATTTTTAGATGTTCTATTTTTATCCTAAAAAAGACTCACTTTTTTTATGATTAAGTTCGAACCTAATAAAAAACAGTCACGTCTTCGTTTAACGATTATCACCATTTAACGATTGTTTTTTGTGATTCCATCAAAACCTCCGAAAACAAATAAAAGTCATTATTATATCTAGAGACGACTATTTTTTTGTTTTAACGTCGAATTTTACCATTTATGTAGAATATTATGATGATTGCGATGAAACTGCTTCAATGGTAAATGAATGGCTTGGTGTTAATTTTGAATTTTGAAGGTAAGATGAAAATATAAGAAAAATTAACTATTCCTATTATCAGAAACGTTGTTGATACCTTCTCTCCTTTTCCTTAGTATACTTTCCCGTATATTCAGGAAAACCTATATATATATATATCTTTCGGATCTTATGCTGTTCCTTTTTATATTTATCTTTGCTTTTTGAAAGTGATTCTGTTCTATTGATTTTCCAACAAGACTAAATTCATTTCCTGTTTATGTAAACACACAAAGTGCTGAAGTGAACTGCAGTTTCTAATTTAGTATATATCTGTATCCTTGTACGCAGTGGAGAAGAGAATTTCATTTTGTGAATTCACTATTTGAAGAGGAATAGTTGTCAACAAATTTTTTTAGCTATATGAAGGTTCGAAAGCGACTGCTAGAATTAAAATAATGTTTAACCTCACTAATTGTTCAATTATAATTTATATATTTCACCTTTTATAGGTCAATGATTTTATAAATTGTAGTGTTCTTTTTCCAAAGTTGGAACTTTTTCTGATCTACCTTTCAAATTGAGATTTTGTGGAATCATTTCGTAATTTAAAAAGAACAGTTTTATTTCTTAATTTGATTTGAATGCAACTGACAACAAAAGTAATATCATCAATTATTAAAAAATTTTAAAATTAAATTTTGTTTAGTTTTAAAATTAGCAATTTAATTTTAAAAAAATTAAATTTTTTTATATAATTGCAATTAATTTCAAAAAAATTTAATTACAATCATATTTTGAACACAAATTTGAATAATCAAGAGTAAGTGTTGTTTGTGTAGTTGTTTGAAATCGTGTCTACATCACATAAATATGTAGTACTATCAATATTCATTTATTAATTACTGGAATATGTTATTTATATGTGAGCCTTTTGTGTGTGTTTTATAAAGTATTTACCTATTTAAATATTTTTGTAGAACGAAGGATAAAATGATTTTGAGCAACTAACCACGTAATTTCTAACTGCAGATAAATGTGAATATAATTCTTATACGTAAAAATTTCTATGACATATGTTATTGCATTATATTGATATTCTCTTAATATACTAAGGAATGACGTTCGAATAAAAGAAATTACTCTATATGACGCGTAAGTATGTAGAAATTCTTATGTTTCTTTAGTATCTTTTAAATGTTTCAACCAGTTTTTTAGCTTTAATTTCTAATTTAAACACTAAATATTCTGTTGTGTGAAGTATTTTAAGTAAATAATTCAAGCAGTATAATTACTGCCAAATAAACGAAATTACTATGTTTCTTTTTGTAACCTTTTAATGCTTGAACCATTTTTTTCAGTTTTAATTTCTAGTTCAAATGCTACACTCTCTGTCCTGTAAAATATTCAAAACAACTAATTCAAGCAGTGTAATTACTAGCAAATAAACGCATACCATAAATTTGGAGACAACTTTGTCCCAACATCTTCCACAATCTCGTTAGTCTCAGTTTTGCTTTGGTTGCTTTTTTCTAACCACTATAATTTAGCTGCGTTGCCTCTTAGTTAGCGAACATCGTGATGAAACTCAGGAAAGAAACTTTTTCCGATTATTTCGGTGACGTACATTTTTATTGGACAAGAGTATTGAGAAAAAGGAGAATGTTAGAGGAATAATTATACAAAAACAGCACGCGCGGAAAACTTCGAGATCCCTTTCTGCTGTAACTTAAAAAGAATCTCAAAGGAATATCATAAAAATTTTAATCAAAATAAAGGAAATAAAAACTTAGAAATAATGTATAAAAATAAAAGTATTTATTTAATATTAAGATCATGTGAGTTAGTCCCTTCAGCGCTTTAGTGACATGGTAATTTAATTGCTTTACTAAATAATTCTTCTCTCTCACTATTAAAATTCTTGCATTGTGTAGCATTTATAACGTTCTTCGGAATAAATAGATTCCATACAATTTCAATTATGTATTGTAAAACGCAGTTTTTTTTTTCTTTCAATAGCTTATGTTTATGACTGTCTTCGTCTAATTTCAAAGAAAGTAGACAAAATCTTGAACACATTTCCAGATAGAAAATTGTTCCAATTTTCATATAAATTTGCTACGTTGTAACACATACATCTGTTTATGATACAGTATTTTTGAAATTTATGAACATTATAAAAATACGCCATTTTTCACATGAATACGTAAAGTTTAAAGGTCATTTAGTATCACAGTATAAGGGACGAAACAGGGAACCAATTTTATACCAGAGAAAAGAGACTCATTCAGCTAGAAATGAGTAATATTATAGAAAATGCTGCTCTCTAAAAGATAATAAAACCCTTTAAATTGGATTATAATACTAAGCACAGTTTATTGAAGTTCCATTTGACAGGTAGATTAATTATTATTATAAGTATATTTAAAATATTGTTACTAATACAAAACCAAACCAGTTGTGAAGTCATGCATCAAATATTAACTAAAGTGATTTCACAATTAGAGCTAGAATTGTTTACAAGATTTTGCATCTCCAAAAATAACACTACAAGCTATAAACCCGAATTTGAACTGTGAAATTACAGTTTTCAAGATTTTTAAAATCTAGTACAGTTATGAAAACAGTTACAAAAAGAATAACAAATTATTTTATTTAAACGAATAATTGATAACAATTTTACGAAACATATACAATTAATTTACAGAACGATTTTTTGAGAAATTGATCAGAGTTTCCTGCATCAAGTAAACAATTATTTATTGTTTATTTGTGTACATAAAAGATGAAACAATTTAAAAATTCTTTCAGTTATAGTGTTTCCTTTATTATAATTCTAATTTAAATATGCTATTTCTTACCGAATTGCGTAATGATGAAACTCAGCATAGAAACGTTTCCCAATTTTGAGCGAAGTATATTTTTATTGGATGAGAGTACTAAGAATGAAAGCTGATTATATATAAGAATTTTTTAAGACAGCGCGAGCGAAAAATTTTGAGATCTCAATAATTTGTGTTTGATTTGAGGCATGAGGCGTTCCACTGAGTTACCATTTAAATAAATGGTAACTCAGTGGAACGTTATAAATTTAATACTAAATAAAACGAAATAAATCGTTTAAAAATAACTTACTAATTTTAAATAATTAATATAAAAACCTCAATTTGTACGCGTGGTGCTATACAAATATTTTTATTTCTCTCTTAAAATAGAATCTCAATGGAGCTTCAAAAGATAAATAGAAAATATGCGAAGTAAAAAATTAGAAATAATTTATGAATATAAAATAATTTACTTATCTTTAAAATATAGCAAGTTATATATATATATATATATATATATATATATATATATATATATATA
>BMAW01126575.1:543647-567261 GCA_019974015.1 Nephila pilipes
TATATATATATATATATATATATATATATATATATATATATATATAGTCCCATTATCGATATTATAATTTAAATCTTTCCGAGATATTGCAATAAATCTCTTTTATAAATGAATTCTTCCTAAACAGAAACAATATACATTACATAATATTTTTTTGTTGATTGAGGATTGCACAGATTTTATAAAATTTTAAACATGTATTGTAATACTGGTCTTTTATTCGTTCCGGAAGTCTGACCTTAATTTGGTTAACTTCGTTGTTCCATAGTTTGAAATTAACCAGACTCGCATACAAGACCCAACAAAGAACTAAATAGCTCTTTTTATTCAACCAACTCATTTGCAAACACTCAGCTTGAGTGGAAAATTAAAAATAAGTCACCACTTGAGGTAAACAGAATAAGAGCTAACAGCAGGGGAAACAAATGCAAGCTGCGACTGAATTTATTCTCGTAGTAGAAAATTATCCTGAACATAAATTCGTCACAGTTCAAGTTGAATTCTTACCCGCTGCAATGATTATTGGTGATACAGTCGGGTCCCTTTAACTCGTGGTTTTACTATGACTTCTTTTTTATGGTATTCAGATTAATCCTTTTTTTTTAAAGGACGTCAGGACTTCTTGTTAAGAGAAGCCATTAATACCTTTTTTTTTCTTTCTTTTATATATTGTGGGATAAACATGCCATGGAATTCCGATTTGTTACAGCTAACTTATACTACGAATGAAAGCTGGAAACGCGAGAAAGAAATAAGAAAAATGGGGCTTGTGAACTTAAAAACGAAAAAAGGGAGCTCAGGGGGTATAGTAGGAAACTTTTATGAAACCAGCACTAAAAGAAATTAACCAACAAAAGAGATGCAGAAGTGGATCGCTATCCAAGTAAAGAGGCGGAAAAATAACGAGAATAGGATACATTGAAAATAAAAAGAACGGGAAAAGTCTGCGCTCAGAATATTTGAGATATAAGAGGGAAGTGATGGACCCCATGTCTCTTGATTGTAAAATGTAGACAGTGACTTTAGTCACAAAAAATAAAAGATAAAATATGACTAAGCGGAGTCGAACAAAAGGTTGTCTTTGAGACGCATTCTTTGAAAGTTTGGGGTTCAGAAAGGGTAAATCATTTTAATACTTTTTGTTTATATTTTTATGGATTTGAATGTTTGGCTTGCAAATAAATCATCATTTCAAGGAAAGTGAAATGTTCCAGTTTTGAATTTTTATAAGATATTATTTTCAAGATCTTTCGCTGTCAGCCACTTTTTATTTGTGAAACCTTAAGAGTTATAAAGATATTTTTTTTCCTTGGATGTAAGCGATTTCCATAATAGTTGAAAATAACGTTAAAAGATTAAACGGAACACAAAAAATTCATATCTATGTTGAAATTTATATTATTGCTCAATTTCTATTAATACTGCAACTCGCGGTTTACTCAACTCGCAATTTAGTAGCCCAGGTACACGATTGTTGCGAATTAATGAGCTCCGATGGTGTTTCCGTTACAGGAAAAGAAGAATGTAAGATTAATATCTACACTCAACTGTATCTGCGAACATTGTTATATATGAAACTAATAAATCAGTTAACTTCCCTGTTCTTAGAATATTTATGTAAACAATGTTGAAAAATGAATGTGGTTTTGCTGAAAGAAGTAGAGTTTTAATAGAGAATCATGCAAATATAATCATACAAAATAAATCAATCATAAAATCATACAAAATAAACCAACCAAAGAGAGAATTTCACGTGTCATTTAAAGTAATCAAGAGTCATCTCATTTGTATACAAATTTCTTATCGATTTATTTTTAATTTATTATTTGTAAATTATTAAAGTTATATTAGAGGGGAGAAATTTAGTTACTTTTAAGAAATATTGACTCTAAAAATATTGTGATTTATTTCAATATTTTGATAGTCTTCTTTTTTTGTAAAATTTAAAATTTCATTTGTATAGTTTACATATAATTTTTAAGCACATTCTAATGATCCTAATACCACAAGAGAAAGATCTAGAGTCTGTTCATGTATGACAGAGAAGTGTGTATAGGATTTCGTTTTCATATACAGTAGTAATTCTACCAAAAAGTATCAGAAATTGTTTATTTAAACATAACGTAAAAAGAACTGAATGTACTTCAATTAAAACGTTAAGTTTAGATGTTAAGCAAAGCTAGAACAAATTCCCTAATTAAATGGCCTGAAATTAAAACAAACTTTTATAATTTTTCTTCTTTGATTTCAATTTTAGAAGTAATATAATCTTACTGTGCAAATCAAAAACAATAAAAAAAAAGTTCTATTCCTTCTCTGATCGAAATGCTAAGTTTAATTTTAAAATAGAAATAGTATCACCAACTGTAAGTATTAAAAAAAGGCCTGAAGTACAAAGTATACTCGTATTTTATGTATCAAAAATGTACTGCAGATACTGGCATTCATCCAGTTTTCTCCTATAAATAGTTATCAAGAAAATAAGATGACTATTAGTGTAAAATGGTTCAGGATATAGGCAAAGATAAAACTATAAATTTTTGCGCAGTTATTTTTAGACACTTATTCATAAACGATTAAACGATAAAAAGAAATCTAAACTGTGAAATCAATGCTTATATTTCATTGGATTGAAGAAGAGCCTGACAAATATTTTCTTTTATTTATATATCTTTAATTCTAGGACTAAAATTTAAATTTTGCATGTAATTTTAAATATGTGTTAAATTCAGTAAGAAAAGCTTATCGTTTAGATGTATGCATTAAATGAAAAAGTTTATTTATAGGGAATAAACATTATTAGAAAGAAATAAAAAAAAAAAGCAAATAGTTGTCTTTTTTTTTTTTTTATCAATTTTGCTATTATTCAAATGCTAATGTGAACACTGTAAATAATTGTGCATTGAACAAACATCGTGTCGGTTATCTAAGTAATACTTTCTAAGAAAATAATTAGACGTTTATCAATAAAATCAATGATAACAAAATACACTTTATGTAACGATAAGAAAGCTGTAAATATTACATTTTTAAAACCTTTTCGCAAACTATACAGGAAAAAATTCGCAATCTTCATTATTACATAATATTATTAGTATATTTCAGATTCTAGTCATTTCTCAAAAATTAAAATGTTTCGAAACCTCCAAAAGGAACCTTTAAAAAAATTTCCATTATGGAAATGGGTTTTTTAAAGCGACACATTTGGAACTTTGTAAACATTTTCAACGTTAAACATTTTTCCAACATTTCATTATTAAATTTTTTAATTCAGAGCTAGAGAGTTGCATACTTTGCCTCAAATATGCTAATGTTTTCAAACAGACTGATTTGAAAAAGATCCAAAACACTTCTCAAACTTCCCATTTTCAATTCTGGGCGAAATATAAATCTAAAATCCGACAACACTTTATGCGGAATATGAAAACATTTTCCGTTAATTTACTTAATGGCACAGGCGAAGGCTCTGGTGATTCTTTTCTCCAAAACTTAGAATACTCGGCACACTGCTCTCTTCTGGTTAGCGCAGAATTTCCTTTAATTTCAAGAATGCTGTATTTGGTGTCGCTTGTCACGTTAGAAGCCAGGGTCATAACCGATGCACGGAAAATGTGACATAAAGGTGAATATTTTTGATGACGGGCGGCACATTGGAATCGATCGCTTTTCCTCTACTGCCAGTTCTACTCCCTCCCCCCGTTGTAGTGTGCTTTTTTTCACTCCAAAACCGGCATTCTGAAAAATGATAAAATGTAGAAGGAATCTTAAAAAACGAAAGGATAAGAATAAAAGAAAAAGTTGAACGAAATCACATAGGAAAGTTGTCGTGGTCTTACTGGATTAGGGTGTTTTCCTTCTTTACCTATACTTTTGTTATTTTAGAACCTGGTGCCAAGATAAGAAAATAAATGTATAGAAAGATTTTTTTTCTGAGATTTATTTAGGCGTTTGAGATGTACCATAAATCTTCCACACTACTCATTTGCGATTTCTTCTGAATTGAAAGAGAAGAGTGCGGTTGAGATAAGCATAATGATGTGATAGATTTTTTTTTATATTTGCTCATGTAGCGCTAGTATAAGCAGGTTTTTTTTTTCTTTTATCATAATATCGTGTTGAAACGTTTCATTCTCATTTGCAAATAAATAATGTATGATTTTATTGAAGAAACGTGGGAAAGAAAGTACATTTTGCTCATAAATTATGATTTTTTTTTCTTTTGAATTTCATTTTTTTTTAAAATATTCGTGAACGATGCAAGAAAAATATAAAAGAAGCACGAATTGTAACAATGAAATTTGTTTCTTGCATTCTATAAAAACCATCGATTTGTAGATAAAGATTTACTTCAGCACTCTAAAGGAATTATTTTCTACAAATTTAAGCTTTTCGCTATTTGATTTGATTAATTAAATCCAAGTTTTCTAGTAAGGTTTTTCTAGTTTTATTACTATCAGTAATTGTTTTCTTTAATAATTTTAAACATTTAAAAAATTTCCTCATTAAGATTTATAAGCAAATAATGTTAAAATGATTAAAATAACACAAATATGAATATTTTCCACAACCTGATTGTAAATATGGTAGGAAATATTGATGGTTGTTTTTAATCATAAGAAAATTAAAATTATTCATATTAATCTTGGCTTTTTAAAGGAAAAAAATATCAATAGAAAAGTTTTTATTATTGCATTGCTCGTATTTTCAAAAAAAAAAAAAAGGATCTCTAATTATATATCAAGGTCATTTAATGAAAATTTCACTTACAGTAAATACTTTCATCGAATATTATAAATGTTTAAAAACAGATCCAAGTTAAGAAACACTAACTTTTCATAAGAATTATCTTTAGAGCACCTATTACATTGGATGAAATAAATAAATTAAAAGAAATTGTTTCCTTTTCCTTTAGTGAGCTTAATTTTTGTTAATTTTAATTTATCTTCTTAATTTTAAATGTTTAACATTGCTGATTTGGTTTTATGGGAAACTTCAAATTTAATGATTCTCATATTTTATTCAATTTAGAAAAGTTTGATATACCATGGCAGAAATGACGATGTGTAAGAAAACTCACATTTCATGCTTTCCATTCCAGCGCCGTCTAGTGGTTCAATGCTTGCTCTTCGCTTTTGCATTGTGTGTTGAAAATTGCTTATTTAGATGCTTTCTATCACCCCTAAAATTTCTTCTCATGAGTTTCTAAATATCCTGAATGTGAGAAGAATTTCAATGTTGCGAAATATCTTTTTAAATCTTAGTTATTCTGTAGCTGTATTTGTTATATTAACTCAAAAAATACTGAACAATTTAACTTGCCTTTTTTGTTCAAAAATTAAAATCAGAACTGATTCCAGAGATCCATCGAAATTGATCCATCGAACAACTTCGAGATTTTATTTTTCCAAAATGCACGCGAGTAAACGCTTTGTTATATTTTCGTTACTATCCTCATTTCAAATAATTACTTTAAAACATTATTATATATTGGAAGAATTCTTAAGAGGTTGTGATATCTTAAGAGCAGATTTCCTTCTTGAAGAAAACTTGAGTAGGTGTAGTATTGCTTTAAAAATCTCACGCACTTTTTCTTAACTTGTTCAGAAAACTCATTCAAGAGAAAAACTTTTCAAAAAGAACTGAAGAAAAATTCCTAATAAAGGGCCTCTAGGCTTTTTTTAAAGTTAGTTAAGTTCTAATAAGTTTTTTTTTATTCTAAAGGGATTCTTGAAAGATAATTTCTTAAATTTTTGTTGTTGTTTAAAAATCTTTTTCTTTCCTTCCTTTTTATACTTATAATATCTTGATGAAGGCACGTGATATATTATGTGACATTTTTGAGAAGTTTTTGTGTGTATTTCTAAGTAAAAATAATTTAAATTATATCCATAAGTTTGTATCAATTAATCATTGCATAGCTTGAGTAACAATTGAAAATAAAATATGTTCTTTTTAGGGATTGGATGTTGATCAGAGTTTGAAGTTTATCAGAGTTTCATAACATAGTTTGTTTTTAAAAAAGAAGTTATATATATCTGGATACTAAAACCAAAAACCTTGTATTTTGGTATATGTTTCATTCCTTTCATTATATTTTTTGTACATTCTATACAGATTTCGCGATGTGATTTAATTTTAAAATTGCTTTATGGATATTATTATTAATGTTATCAGGATATAACACGACGTAGCAAAAGAAAACATCAACAATTATTTTTTCAATAATCATTAAACAACATATTATTATTATTTTACTTCTTTCACATAAAACAAATCCTCTGACGTATAACTTTAGAATGGTTTACTTTCTCACAGAAATTTATAAGATTTTTAATGATAAGCTCAAATAGAACGCAGTAATGTACTAAATATTATTCATTAGTTTTTTTCAAAAATATAATATTCATAGGATTATGTTTTTAACGCGGTTATTATGACAGAACATGTGGTAAAAATTGGAAACTGAGTTATGTAACACTTAAAGTTCGAGAGTTTAAGAAATGTATTTATTTTTAAAATTCGATTTGTGTGTGTAATAAAATTAACAAAGTGATAATAAAATGCTTGTTTCCTCCTTCTTGTATTTGTTGCTGATTTCAAAAATTTCTTATGAAACGTTCTTGTAAAAATTCCTTGTAATCTCATACTACTTCTGGTTGATACCAATAGCATTTGCAAAAAGTACAGTGGACTTGATATTGACTAGTTACAGGGGATACTTACCCAAATAATACATTGTATGGGATATGGTATTTAAACTTTTCGTCTTATGTTAAAGAATGGAGCTTTAACACGAAATATTTTCATATTCATAAAAACCCTGATACATTAAAACTATATCCTTACTTCACACTATCGGAAAAAGAGTAATCTAATTGTAATTCTCTACTCATTTCTATTTGCTTTAATTCTTTTTTTGTTTGTCCCTATGTTCTTCGTTTCACCTATAATATCAGCATGTCAAAAGGTGTATTTTTTAAAAAATTTAGAAAATATGGTATACAATTTTTATTGCATATTATAATACATTGCATATATATTAGTTAAATATTTTAAAATTTTTGAATACACAGTGTGATAAACAGGTGTGCTCTCTCTACTGTGTGTGTAATTACCTCGCCAATTTATTCTAACATTGGAGCATTTTTCAACCTGAAAATGTATAACTAACTTAAATCCTGTTCTTTAACATGAAATGAAGACGGTAGCAAGTTTTTTAATACGTATTTCGTTGTTTTAAGAAATGCTTCTAGCCACCTATCTCTGATAGGCTCAAATGCCCACTAAGCACAGTCCATATGAAGTCGAAACCTGAGCTGCACTTTACTCACCACATTCACGCCATACCAAAGTGAGGACTTCGAGCCCCTACAGATTTAACGTACACCAGTCCCTCTACACGACGGATCTGTAGAGAAATCAGGACTCTAAACACGCGATTCGATTAAAATGTCATCAACAATGACTTCCATGCTAATGTCACTCGGAGACCTTCAGTTAAGAAGAGTGAGAAAATTAAAATAAACAACTTGATTGACTGGATCCTATTGACGCAAAATTGGACTATCGACGAAGATTTCAAATTTCAACTCGGCGGAGACTTGTACCAATCTCTACCCATCAATTGGATGGGCAGAAATTTGGTGTAATGTTATGGTTTTGTATGTGTGAAAATATTGGCTAATAAGATTACCAAACAGCCAGATTTTCCAATACGAAGCGCGGATATCAAGTTGACTTACCTCCGCATTCGACGTACTCATCTTACTCACAAACATATACTGTTTGGCGATAATACTTCTGAGTGTAACATCTGTCATGTCCTATATACCGTTCATCGCGTATTGATTGACTTTATCTGGTATTTACTCATCATTGCCTCACATTTTTCATTTGTCACTTTTAAATATGTCTGACTTGGTGGGAGAAAAACCCTCCCCAGCTTTTTTTTTTTAAAAAAAAAATTAAAATTGGCTTTTAATGCTCATATTAAAATTTTTATCCGTGACATTTTATATTGTGTTTTACGAGTATCTATCATTTTTAATGTAGTTTTGAAATATTTCGTCATATTTTAAACAAATATTTGGATCAACTTAGTCAGATTTGGTTCTTGTGCCATAAATTCTGTTACTCCCTTATCATTTTAAGCTGCGTTCAGGTAACATGGATAAAGCACCTTAAATTACTGTTTCCTTGGAAAACGAAACCGTTATCTGGTGACCTCAATATTGCTGTAGATGACGCCACTAAGACTTTGTCTATGTAAACCAGATGGCGTAGTTTCCTAAAGGGTATTGAAAACGAGGAAGCCACTGGTTTGCATACACAACGTTTGGATGATGTCATCTACATAATATTACGGTCGCTAGATAACAGCACCTACTTCTAAGGAAACCGTGGCTTTGCTGTCTCCTCCACGCTACGCCAACGAGTGGACGCTTAGCCTTAACAGACTTGACGTGCATTAATCACTCCATACAATAATCTTTGGTTGCACAAGTCGATCTCGCTACCCTATCGGTTACAAATATATTACTCTTCTTACCTTATATGCTAATAGGGAAGCTCCTTATCAGCGAATCAAATCCCTCGTTGTCAGCTTCTGCCAAGTCGGAGTGAAAATTTTCGCAAGGAAATCTGACGAAAGCTCAAATCTGAATTGCTGATTCCTTGATTGATCGGCTTAACTCTTTTCTCCCATCCTCCTGATCATTTCTATGGTGCATAGCTTTTGAAACTAAGTAACTCCTTTAAGATTAAAAATAATTTTAAGGATTTTTATTTTAAACTTTTACTTTAACATATTTTTACTCAAAACTTTGTCATAAATATTCAAAACTTTGTTTTAAAAAATTTTAAGCAAAAATTGAAATTGGCTTTGCTAGATTCATTTTAAAATGTGCTATTTTTTTTCCCTTATGTCAAGTATCGAAAAAGTATAGTTAAATCAAAACGAATGTTAATTAGTGTAAAGCAAGTTTACTTCCGAACCCCCAGGATCCACAGAAGCAATTACTGTAAAGAAAAGAAAATATCTTTAAATTCCTAGAGCATTTTTTTTATTTTCTGAAGCAAAGCATTTTAAAGTACAAAACGTACAAATATTAACAACAAAAAGAATAAAAACGGATGTTTCTGCTATAAGAAATCAATAATTGAATTAAATATTAAAAATAATAGCAAACGATAAATTATTGTAATAGACAATACTATTCTGCTGGAATATTAAACTAAAAGCAGACGATAAGATATTAAATTAAATATATCTCAGCAGCAATGTAAATATACCTTAAGCAAACTAAATGCAATTATTTTAATTATAATGCATTATTATGTGAATCTTTTAAACCTAACACTATGTATCCTTTATTTTATGCCCATGCATTCGTGTTGACGCCATTTTCTCAAAATAACATGTTATCACATATTAATAATAAAACGTATAGGGAAGTATAAAGTGAAAAGTGGTCCTTTCTATGATGCTGCTTTTTAATCACTCCAAACAAAGCAAAAAAAAAAAAAAAAAAACATCTACATTTCGCAAACTGCCGATAACAATATTTTTTCCACACAGTCATCGATTTCACAATATGCGAGCGACCATCGTGTAATGGTTTGTTTACTCTATGAACGGGATATAATGTAAGCGGTTGATTGCTTTCCCATTGTTCGAATTCGCCCTGTTTGTCGAGGAGTGTAAATCGCAGCTGACCGGATGCGCCATCGCTGTCTGGGGGAAGACGAGTGCAGCACCACTTATCGATCCCTGGGTTCATTCTTAAAATGTTTGATCCTTCCCATTCAGAACAGCGCGACTGGGAGGTGCCGACATAAACAGGGAGATAGATAAACAGGGGATAATGCAGAAGCGTAGCTACTGATTGCGCATTTGCTTTTTTTCAAAAGAAGATTTTAGCAAGGACGATACCATTAAGGTAGAGATTTAGTGTAATGTTATGGTTTTGTATGCGAATATTTTTGTTTTTTGTGATAAAATTAGTCATTGGGATCTTTATAGATTAAAATAATGCAGACATATAAGGATTCAAGTACTTATTATGCAATGGATTCATACGTATTTCTGTGGCAATCGAAAACGATCAAAAATATTAGTAGGTTAAGCAGTTTTTGAAAGAAAATTGTTACGAAATTGAAATAATTTCTTCTTCTTTATCTTTTATACCTGCCAAAATAAGTAAAGGATTTAAGTAACCAAATGATCTTACCTCTCTCTGAGTTATTTACTGCCTTTTGAAAACACAGGTGACACCCCCTAACGTTCTTTTCCTTTTTTCGATTCTTCCCCCTATTAACTAATACTCACTGTTTTCTTCTTTCTTCCGTCTCAAGTTTACACCGAGGTCCGTTCCCAATAGCTCCTGCATTGCTTCTAAGTGTGACTGTTGAGTGTTTGGTGTTGCTTTCCAAAATTGTAACGGCATTCCTTCTTTATTTAACTCCACAACAATCTTAAAGTCTAATTAAATAGTCAATAAACTCGAAATTCCAATTGAAGATACTCAAGAGAAAGACAACATAGTTTATAATTATCAAATAATATGCAAGACCACTCTCTATCGAATCCCCCTTAAATCAGTCAATCCTAGTTTATGTTCAAATAATAGACTTAGCTTACCAAATCACTCATTCCGATTCAAGAACTTCTCAATTACAGCAGATTTGACTACTATATTATTCTAATCAGGAGTCACTTCCAATTAACAAATTAACAAAATGCAAACAAACAATTAATTATGATGATTCACACCGATCTACAACATTTATCAGCTTGTCGCTATCCTCTATCTCCCTTCCTTTTCCTTTCATTTTTATTTCGCTTACATATCATTATTTTTAATCCAATTCATTACACTTTTTAACTTCTTTTAATTTACCTAATCGCATTTCATTTTATTGTTATTTTATGCAATTCAAATTACCAAAAAAGACCCCGAGGTTATTGAAAAGAAAATTGCAAATATAGTCCAACGAATCAAAGTGTAAGGCCCTTGCGCCAATATAAAACCAGCTAATCTGTCCATACTCAGTCTACCTTTTTTTAGATTAGGGCGGGAATCTTAAGCCCCCAAGTTACAGAGTGATCTTTCCCTTCCCTCATACAGTGTATTTTTTTTTGATGACCACCCTCCCTGGGTTCCCTTTCGTTCTTTTTCTAATTTCAACCTTTCCCTTGTCATTCCGTGTACCATTTCTTCTTTTCGTGCGTTGCAGATTTTAGTCCAGATCAGATACACATTTTCTTTCTAAATGAATGAAGCTTTAGTTCAACTCAACCGAATATGGACCTTCCACTAGTAAAATCAACTAATCAACCATCATTTCGTAAACCATACTCAGTAGTGGATTTTTTTTTTTTTTTTTTTTTTTTTTTTTTTTTTTTGTGTATTTCCGCGAAATTATCATTAATTTTTTTTCTTGTTTATATTTATTTACATTTAACTCTTCTCAATTATATGGCTTTAATTTCATGGATTTTTTTTTATCAGATTTTGGTGATTTATTCAGAGTATTACTATATACAGTAATTATTTTTCTTCTTTCTGACTAAAGAGAAATCAAACTTTAAAATAAATATTTATTTAAACCGATTTTGTTTAAGAAAATACTTCAAAATTTTTAACTTATTCGTAATTTATATTAACTGAATATAAGTGCTCAGGAAAACTGTTTCGTCATGAATAATATGAATATGAAAAATGGCGATGGGAATGTGTCAATAAATTTAGAAGCTTTTTGTATTTTTGGAGCCCGTTGGTTGAGGCGTTGTCATTTTCTAAGTTGAAGTCTTGATTCCTTTCAGGATCATTTTGTGAAATAATGTATATATAGGTAATAAATTGAGCGTACAATTCTTTAAAGTTTGCCCTGACGCTGAGCGCGGTGTGGAAGTTAGAAGATTGTGTTTTTTAATATCACATTGAGAAGCAACACGTGGGCTTGCGGTGACAGACCTCGTAATTTTGAGTCTTGTCATGTGACGAGGATGACACCTGAACTGGCACTGTCTTCTCCAAACTTCCATGCCGTGTCAAAGAGAGGACGTGGGACCACTACCAAATTTAACTTGCATCAGTTCCACTACAAGGTGAGTCTTTAGTGGCCTCAGGGTTGAAAACAACGACTTGACGAAAATAACGCCGTCCGCGACCAAGACCACCATGGCTACAAACAAATCATAAATCTAAATCAGAAAACTGATACAAGTAGATATAAAATAGAGGATTTAAATAACCTAATTCTAATTTTATGAGAAAAATTAATTGAAATGGAGCCATATCTCCAATGATTTATTTGTTGAAATGATAATCAACTAAATGCTCTAACATTTGGATTGATGTTAACACTCCAAGCATCCATGCGGATTTCATGTACAATAAAAATATGATTTATGCTTCCGTTGTTCAGCCTCAGATCTCCAAGCTGTTTCGCTGGACACATTGCTTCATGAATATTAACACCCTGTTTCGTTTACTTTTTTTTAGTTTTACCCTTTCAGAAGAACTATCCAAAAATAATCCTCATTTTGGCAAAATCCCAATCAATATTCAATTAGACGCAGCTACCTCACATGATCATGATATTCTTTTGCAAAATGAATTATCAGAGTTTAAGAAATATATTATTTTTAAAACCAGCGATGGATTTCAAAATTATTTTTGAATTAAAATTAAAAAAAAAATCTTTAAAGAAAAAACAGTTTTCTTTGCATCTTATTATGTTAAACAACAGATTGCAAGGCCGTACTAGCCAAGTGGTCTCAGCATCTAGCTCATCTAAATTATTTAAATATCAAACGAAGGGACCATGACCATTTAAGAGGAGAGTAATGAAACTCGAATTGGAATAAAATTTTTAATTTATCTTTAATTTTCCTTGGACCCGAATACCGGTATTACTTGATGACCAGCATAACTCCCAGTCAGAAACAGAAGTTTATTTTTTAAACTCTTAAGCCACATGAGATCGAGTATAAAGGAACATTTATTCCCTCATTTTCAGTGACAGCAAGTTTTGCAAATGAGTCTGCAGTTTCGTTATAACTATCTCCGACGTAGGCCCGAACCCGGTATAAGTTGTTGATTTTTATTTAATGGTATTAATAAAGGCTAATTTATTTCTGATGTTCTGCAGTAGCAATATTCATGATAAACTGTGGGTAAAAATATCAAATTTGAAGTTATAAGAGACGCTCACAATATGGCAAATCCGATTGCCGAAAATTCTGTCTGGAAAACCGAGTTATAAGAATTCAGTTTAAACATGTAGATCCTATTTAGAACACCCAGTGGAAGACACGTACAGGGCTATTGGCGACGGATAGGGGACGATTATGATTCCTGAACTAGTACATCCTTCTCCAAATTTCCATACCACCCCAAAGGGTGGACTTAGAGCCTTGATCAGATTTAACATTGTGGGTCTTTTAATGGCATTAGAGCTCGAATCTACTACTCGACGAAAGCAACGACAGTTGCAAGTTCACGATTATGACCACTGGGCTCCCGCATTCACGGGAAATAAGCTTTAAAATAAAATAAAAAATTGAAATTTACTTCCATAACATTAAGCAATAATTTAATTAGAAATTTCTATAGATAATCGCAATTTAATTTTTATTTTAAATGAAAGAACTATTATCTACACATACGCGATTTGAATAAATAAAATCATAAATATTATAAGTTTTGCTAAGGTTTCGGTTTAATCAATCAGAAATACTTTAGAAAGAATTTTTGTCAGCTTTCGAATACTAGCAAAACAATTTTTCAATAAAAAAAAGTACTAATTGATCGCACAGCTTCATATTAATGATCTTTTAATTGATGATAATTTCTTCGTAGTTTATTTTAAACTTGAACTGTAAACTCTAAAACAAGGTTCATTAAAAGTTGGTGACACTTCTCTAAATATACGAATGACTTATAATTAGCTCTTCAGAGTTGACGGTTTGTAAAACATGATGCAGTGATTAAGGACATTTAAGACTAGGGGGACTTCACAATGAGTCGTAATTGTCCTGTCACTGTTTCAGGACTCTCAATTACTCAAAGCATCGGTGACGGCAAACGTGTGCAGTGACAGAATCGTAAATTTGTTGGTTGACAAATGTGGGATAAATGTTTATATAAATACGTCCTTAGATCAAGATGTCAGAAAATGCATTTTAATTAATATTCAAATGAAGAAAAAGATGACAAGGCGTTTGAATTTGTGCTTTTGGTATTCAAGTCTTAGAGATATTTTTAGAAATGCGTAATAATTTCACAAATTTTATCGTTGATCCACACGGGATGAGATATATTTTATTAAATTTCAGTTAGTGATTTTAAGAAAATTTATTTCTGCGTTTCTAATGAGTTTTTTTCCCATTAGTGTAAAAATATTTAAGTTAAAAACACAATTATGAGGAATTTTACTGTAGCTCAAAACTAAGTTATAAGTTTAGCAAGTGGTTTTTATTCGTAACTCTTCAATGTGATCTTATTGTTTATTGATGTCGCACTTAGAAGCAACACGATGTTTTTAATGACGGACCTTGTGATTTTGAACTTCGGTCAAGGGATGAGGACGACATCTGAGCTGGCATCTCCCTCTGGAAACTACCACAGCAAGCTGGTGGGAGGACTTGGGACCGCAACAGGTTTAATATGCAATCAGCCCCGCTACACCGCGGGTCTTTAAGTGGCTTCGGGACTCCAACTCACATCTTGACGATAACAACGCCGGCCACGAGTCTGCAACCATGACCACTTCGCAACTTCAAACGTGTATATTAAGTTTGGAGAGGGAGGTGCCAGCTCGGGTGTCGTCTTCGTCACTCGATAGAAGTTCAAAATTACGAGATCCATCGCCAATAGCCTTAGCGTTACTTCTAAGTGAGAAGTTAATTAACAATAACAATCAAATTTTTATATACAATTTTTGACCGATTATTATTAAATTTGCTATAAAATATAAAAAGGTCTATAAGCAAGTGATTATACCATTAAGCTCGTGGCCAATGACGTGGCTATCTGTCAGCCAAGTCATATACTTTAATCCTGACTCCACTATAATCAACATCAAGTAGAGGGACTAGTGCATATTAAATATGTTAGGGTTCAAACTCTCCTTTTTCGATGACTACGTTGTATTCCTGGATTTGTTTTGATCAATAAGCTAAATTTCTCTTTCAAGGATAATGTAATTGTAGATATCGAAGGAAAATTATAGCTATGGGCGCAACTTACCTAATTACCGTTGTAAACAGTATAGAATTACTATTAACAATTTGAGACTTAAATCCTCAATTTACTGGTATTGGTATACCTTGTCACGAGCTCTTAGTGAACAATGTTTGAGTGAAAACATGAGTTCTTCTCGATTCTGATAGACTTATCGTGAAGAAGAACTGATGGCGGTCAAATCTCTCAGGGCTCAACATCTTCACCATGGCGTCATCTGTATGTGGGGAAGGGGGTGACGACTCAGATGCCACTCTCGTAATCTCACTTAGACTCAAAATTAGGTAATTGTTTTACAACGTAACACTGAAAAGTAACAAGATGGCTATCATCGACGGATCTCATCATTTTAAACCTAGGTCAGACCACGAGAATGACATTTAAGGTGACACCTCCCTCTCCATACTTCCGCTCCATGCTAATGGGAGGACTTGGGACTTCAATCAGATTTAACGAGTATTCATCCCACAACACGGTCGGTGTTTACTAGCATAAGAGTTCGAGCCCTAGAATCGACTAAAACAACGCCGAACTCTTTAAAAAACGAATCTATATTGATAATACTGATATATCTACATTTAACACATAGTTTTTTTTATTTATGTAAGGGCATAAATATATTAAGACGCCGCCACCCAAATAGAACCAAGACCATTAGGCTACTTCAGCTGCTTCAAAATTAGAGGCGTATTGGTTACGGATAATGGACTTGGTGTCAGGGAGAAATATACAATAGAAAGTTACTTTAAAATTTAAATTGTAAGAAAAGTAAATTAAGGTTATTTTATAAATAAATTTGAAATTGTGCATTTACTATTCGACAGATTTTTTTGTTTCGTTTTGAAAAAGCTATGACAACATTATTTTTCACGCATTTATAGTTGGGTAAGTAACATATAAAAATTATTTTTCTCAGTATAATATTAAGAAATAGCGATGAAAGTGGAGTTATCTGTAAGTATTAGTTTAAAAGGAAAAGAACTCTTTAAAAATCGAATCTATATTGATAATACTGATATCTCTACATTTTACACATAGTTTTTTTATTTATGTAAGGGCATAAATATATTTAGACGCCGCCACCCATATAGAATAAATGCTTCCATAATACTACATTCTACACATAATACTCTTTTATATTTTGAATGGTAATCCTTTCAGAAGAGTTTTTAGATCCACCCATGTATATGACAATGCATCAAAGCTATCAGAAAAGCAGACGTATTTAATTTATTTCTTCCACACCTTTCTCTTTTTCATATTGAGATTGCAAACAGATCGTTGAAATATTAATCTTTACGCATTTCGAATAGAGACATTTTGCCAAAGTTGCATGTTTTATGTATGTTTGCAAAACACATTGTTGCCAAATAATGCTAATGTAAATAATAATTATTATTTTACTCCATTGATAATTATAGTTTTTAAGAATTTGCATATTTCTCGATCGCTGTAAATTTCTAAAATATTTGTATATACGAGGCTTAAATGAAAAGTGCTGTTTCTAAAAAAAAAAAAAAATGTGCATGCCCCGATTTTTCACGTTTTCTATGCAGCATAAAAGCTACATATATTCTCGATGTAAGACACCATTCTTTTTTTGACGTGATTAGTAAGGCCAACTCAATGGAGAATTTTGGGGATAGATGTCGACACCAGTCTTTATCGGCAGTTTCCCCTCGTCATTAGAATGAAAATGCTGGTCTTTAAGATGCACATTCATCTTTGGGAAGGGAAGTAAGACGCGCAAGACGCAAGGTTGTGAGCAATGATGCCTCCCTACTTGAGCCTTATCTAAATGTGGATTGCTTTCTTCAGTTCTCAGCAAAACTAACAACAGTTGGGAATAAAGAAAACCAATACATTATATAGCGGACACACGGACCTTTAAGAAACAACCAGAATTTGGTAACAAATACAAAGGTTATGGCTATGTAAGCATTACTTTTCAATCAAGCTTCATACCATTCCACATATTATATTCATGCATATGTATGTTCATCATGTAAGCATATTTTATTTTTAGCTTGAACATAGCATGATCATAAATTATTATTAGATAAAATGTCTACTGGGGAAACTGGATTTTACAATTGTGACGTTGAGCTATTCGCAATTTACCCTTCACTAACCTCGGGGATTTTGTGTGTGTGAATTGCATAAAATTACAATTTCTTCCCAATAAAAATAAAACGTGTTTAGGTAAGTTAAATAACAGTAGAAATGAAGTGAATTAGAGATAATGATTTATAAGTGACATAGAATTGAAAGAAAAATGAAAATAGATAGAGAATAACGGCAACCTGTGATAATTATTAGTAAATTGAATTGAAATACCGTAAATAATCCTTTGGGTAGAAGAGATTCTTAATACTAAGTTACGAAGCTACTGTTATAAATAATTGTTAAATCAGTGAAGGGATTTGGTAAGAGACTTCATTTTTAAATCCTAATCTAGAATTGTTGACTTAAGTGGGATTCGAGAGAAAGCGACCTTACCTATTCTTCAAGGATTAAAAAAGTACTTTATCTCGTTCTTAAATATTTACAATTGTAACCTTATAATCATAGACTAGTAAATTAGACTGAAGGAGGTAATAGAACTAAATAATGAGGAAAGGGCTTCACAAAAAGTTTACAGTTTGAACGAGTAACGAAATATATGTTTAAGAATATGTTACGAGAAGCTTTATCATTTTATAGCCAACAAATGTTTGTTTTTTACCTTAAAAATGCCTTGTGAATGACTAAATTAAGTAAATAACTATCGTTACGTCTAGATGTCATATTTAGGCTCCTTCAAATCAAACATATGTTTTGGACGGAATTTGATTTAAATTAATACGATGTTGAGGAAATCAGTGCTTTTTCAATAATTTGATATATTTAATATCATATAGCCAAAAATTATGTAAAACTTTAGATATTACATGTTTTACTTTTCTGAATCTCCAACATTAACAAAGCCAATAAAGAAAACTTCTTTAGACCTATTTTAATATGCACCATCTCCGTTTTCGTTAGAGAAGAGCATAAGAACGACAACTTACTTCATAAAAAGCTCTAATTCTAAAACGACTTTCAAGTAAGCGTTTTTAAAAATGCACTGAGTAAAATATTCCTTTTTAAAATTTATTTTCTTTATTAATTAATAGCCGAAAAATTTTAACAAGGTTAGGTCTTTATATTTAGTTTTCACGGGGATTTGGTTCTGTTTTCTTTCCCCATTAACTTAATTGTTCTATCCCGAGTAATTTTCACCCATTACCATTAATTGCTTCCGTTTCTGTTTTCTTGGCTTGGCTTAAGTAATGTTACGGTTGACGAGCTCCTGATTCATCGTTATAATGACTTCATGTAGCCCTTCTGCATAATTTTTATCCTAAAAGTTATATAGTAGGAACGTGAGATTAAATTTAAAATTTCAAAATTTAACATTTAAAATTTATAATGGCTTGAAAGTAGTTTGGCATAGATAATTACTTGCTGTCTTACATAAATTTCATCAGGATTCATATAAAATTTAACCCGAATATGCTTAGATTCTAATATGGATAACTTTATTCTAAAAATTCAACAATGTAGAACCATTTAAGAATTTCATTTCGTTTAGTTAGAGATGAATTTATATTGAGTTATCAGTAAATAAGTAAAACGGATATTTAGTTCCATTTTCAGAATTTGTTTGATCTGCTATAACAATGAAATTACCTATTTTTGACTACACATGTCTATTGTTAAAAGGTGCCAATACAAACATGACACTGATTCACTGGTTAGTTTTGAGTGAACAGCCACATCAGTTGCCGAATCAAAATTTAATTGCTGCCCCATCAAATTGTTCATCATTTGCCCTGGAAACCAAGGAAGAATAAAAACACATTCGGTCACTCCTTGTACTTCTAAGAAGGCGAAGACGGTCTTATAGAATGGAAAAGTTATTGTCAATTTTTTGGGATACAAAAGACACAGTAACTCATTGATTTTTTTAGAAAGAGGAAAACTGAGCAATGGACGTTACTACATTGAATCACCTCTTTTTCGATCCTTAATACGAGTACTTTTTTAATTTGCCTTGTAATTGCAGTATACGTAAAATTTTAAAATTATCTCTCTTAAAAGTTGTGATGGAATTAATTTAAGTTGAAATTTCCCAACATTTTAAGTTATATAAAATATTCTCAGAATAAAATTGGATAGCTTGTTGTTTAATCCAATTCAAAAGTCTAATGATTTTACGGATGCTATAGAGCAAATACAAAATATTCTATGAAAGTATATAATGCATAAAAGTAGTCTTTAAATCCATTGAAAATACCAAAAATGTGTTCGAATAGTTAAAACTCTCTGAAAAGATTCTATGCGATGTTAATAAAATCTGGATAATTTGAATAGGATTACTAATTGGTGTTATCGACTTTTTAACTTATCTTAGGCAAATTAACATTTTAGAAACACATTTTATAAGCTATTTATAAAATAGTCCACAGTAATGTAGATAAAATTCTCAAATTCAGATTACACTTAATTAAAAGTATAAGGGACGATAAGTATTTTTAATGTAAGAAAATATTTATATTTTAAAATAAGCATTTATTAAAGAGAGCACTTGTAAAGAGCACTTGTTTGCACTTGTTGTATAAAGAGAGCACTTGTTGTTTGTAGCACTGAATTAAAAAATAAAAATAAAATAATTCAAGTATTGTAACACTTTTTAAATTTTATAATATTTTATACGCATTTTACCAAGCAATTTCAGTTAAAATTTTTATTTGAAATTAAATTTTTAATTAACTTTTAGACTTTTTTCTGTTGTGATTGTTCACAGACGTTGCACTAAGAAGAAACACAAGGGCGTTTGGTGATCAATCTCTCAGTTTTGAACCTAAGTCATATGTGATAATGACGATACCTGAGAGATGTCCCTTCCTCCAAACTTTCACACCAAATCAAGGGAGGATTCGGAAACTCGAGCAGATTTAACGAACATCATATCAGCTTTTCCACGGGTTTTAAGTGGCATCAGGGCTTGAACTCACAATTCGATGGAAACAACGTCGGCCACAAATCAGCGACCATGACCACTAGTTTACCTCGACCACTGTTATCCTGTTGACATAGATTTCTGTCGTATATAATAAGATTCTTGTCAGTTCCTAACAGAAAACTACTTTGATTGAAACACCTATACTATTTATGTAAAATAATTCCTGTGTTTGATTTCAAATGATTTACTAAGAATTTATGAACTTGCGTTTCTTCAATATTCTCTATGTAGTGCTGTAATGTATCTTACATCTATTAAACGTATCTTACATCTATTGTATCTATTATACGACAGAAATGTATGAATTTAAATACATTTTATATGAATTCCTTAGATTATGAAATCTAATCATTGAAAATTTAAAATTTCGTTAGAATTTACGAGTGCATATCTTAACTTTTTATAGTTTCCTTTAAACAACACACGATTAAATTGGTATTCATTCTTTGTAAAAATGTTACTTTTAAACAACACCATGAAAATAATAATTGTTCTAATTTGATATTAGTACATATCTGAAGGAAAATTTTTAGTGTGCATTATGTCCAAGAAATTCCGTGCTATAGTTGTCTATTATTATTAATTATTACCAGTATGAAACCAATCTTAATAAAAATGGAAGGAAGGATTCTAAATAAAAGTTTTTTTTTTACTATTGAAATGAATTTTTCGATCATCAACCTTTTTGCTTGTAATTATCTATTCTAAAATATTTTTCAATTTTTTATAGCTCTTTCTAAAATATTTCCATCCCATAGTTTTAATTACGTTTATCCAGCGTATTGTGATGAAGCTGTTTTTCAAAAAATTCAATCGTGTTTTTTTGCATATGTTTTTCGGACCGAAAAATAAGTTTTGATTTTTGAAAGTGAATGCAAATAGTTGAGGAAACAACTAACATTTAGAAAGCGTTTTTTGATATCTCTTGCATGTACTGGGTGTTTCAAAATCTGGTTGCGAAAGTAAACCCTGATTAAAAAAAATAGATCTGTAGCTTGGAGAGCCCTGCAGTTTGGATATTAATATTCATCGTGGCAAGGGATTTTGAACGTCATGAAAAATAGTTCAAAATTTAGATAACACAGGGCACTGGAGATATAATACCATGGAAATGACGCATGTATATTGCTCACATAGCACAATATTTGGATGCAAAAACATTATTGAATATTGAGTGTACGTTTTAATACGAGATAATAATAAGGACGCGGAATGTTATCGTGGTTGCAAAATGCACATGGTACCTATTCGTGCCATATATATACATCTTGCATGACATGAAGCGAATCAAGTATACCAATCATGGATGTATGACGTCTTACAATTCATACTAGTATTGAAAGACGCCATACGGCAGAAAGTAGCTATCATTCAAGTTTACATTGTGTTCCATACTGCCATGTCGAGGTATAATAAAGCCACTGTATTCAGTACTGGAAGATGGTGGCCGACATGTAGAACATTTTGTCTCTAATTCATGTTAATTAAAATGTAGGATTTTGTAATTATTGCCTCTTTTTTGTATGGTAGCCGCGGTAGCTAATGGTCATGATCGCTAACTCTCGGCCGCCGTTGTTTTCATAAAGTCGTAGATACGAGCTTTGATGACACTAAAGTTTGGAGTATAGGAAGGCTGATGCACGCTAAATCTGATCAAGGTGCCAAGTCCTCCCATTGAAGTGGGGTGGACTTTGGATAGGTAAATGCTAGCTCAGATGTTATTCTCGTCAGTTGACCGAGGCCCTTATGTTGCTTCTAAGTGCGATTTTATTAAAAAAAAATCAGTCAATCAATCTCTTTTGTATTTTTCCTCTTCCCCGCAGAAGTAGAAACTGCACCACCATCGTCGATATCATGCTGATAGAAAATCCCCATTAAGGTGAACATAAATATCTAAACTGCATGCCTCATCGACCCATAGGTCCCTCTTATGGGTTTACCTAAAGGTAAGTGTGGGAATCAGGATCACGAGGTATCCTTAGGGTCTTTTTCTTTCCCAAGGTCTTTTTATCTTTGGTAAACACGGGTGATGCACCTCGGGAAACTCTAGCGATCTATCTTTACTTTCAGTTCCTCATCTTATCAGCCAATTAATAATATTTTCCCATTTTTTCTCAAATGCTTGGATAACAGATATGTATTGTTTGTCGCAGCACAACCTGGTTTGGCTCACAAGGCCACAAGCCTCAAATTTCTTTTACTCATTCCGATCCGATGATGTTTTTAATTGCGTTTTACTTTCTTAACCAACTTTCGAAAGCACTCGGTATATCATTCATTTCCACGAAATGAAAGTTATTGACATGACTCCAACGAATCATGTTATAAAATGTATTTAATATTTTTATATTATTGATTTAAAAGTAACTTGTTAAAACTTTTTGCGTTATTTTTATATAAAAAAATCATTTTACAAATTCATATTTATAATCACAGTTTTATTCTCGAAATTAATCAATAAAAATAACTATTTATATTATGGAATAAATTTATATAGAAACAACAAACTGTCTTTATTGTAAAAATTGAGTCTTTAAGATACACTAAAGCGTACGAATTGATCATTAATGTAACATTTGTTATTAGATATATCCGAAACTCCATTACAATAAATTTTACAAAATTAGTATTGAAACGGATCGATAATAAACAATTATAGAATTTTCTATGGTCTTTCTATTTCCTTAAAGGATTCCTGTTGTAAAAAATATTTCAATTCAAAATAACTTTTAAATTTAAGTTATTTTAGTGGAGGAAATATTGGAAAAAGATGCATAATCCCTTCTGTCTCAGTTTTGTTTTAATGACTTAGTTAATTAAAAACTGTAATTTTAATTTAAATTTGTGTTCTGAATTTAACTATATGTGCGATGTAATGTTAGTTTCTTGAATATGTCGTAAAAAGGGAGAAGTGTTCAGATACACCTGAACTGTGCTTTATAAATCCCTTTCTCGTTTTAAAAAAGTATATGGATAATTGCTTCGTTTTTTTTCTTTTCCTTTCTCACTGTTTTTGCTCTTTTCAGTCTGCGTTCTTTAAATAAGCATTATTTGTACATTTTTAAATCCTCAAATAAAGCACCGAAATTTTTTATTGCCTGTAAATTGGTGGAATAAGTTTTTTTTTTTTTTTTTTTTTTTTTTTTTTATCGTATTCGTAAAAGTATTCTTTTCATAAATAACATTCAAATTATTTGCAGTTAAGACACTAATAATATAAATTTATATTCTAAGCTTTCTTTTAAAACAATAGAAACATTTTCACTAAATTACATGATGATCACTATTTTAGACTTTTTTTTTTTTTTTTTTTTTTTTT